>JAKCPB010000825.1:0-117746 GCA_021442155.1 Cymbidium sinense | reverse complement strand
AAATAAATTTATATAAATATATATTTTTGTTTCATGGATTTTAAGGAGAGGAGAGAGAGAGAGAGAGAGAGAGAGAGAGAGAGAGAGAGAGAGAGAGAGGGAGACGTTAACTGCGCCGTGATTTTTTTTTTTTATTATTTATGAAAGTCCAGTCAGTCCTATATAATTTTATGATTCCAGCCAGCCTTTACCGGCCGACTGCTATTTTAAATTTTTTTTGAAAGAAAGAGTAATTAATTACAATTTTAATAAGGGTTATTTTAAAAATTAAGCCCCGGCCTCAGTCGAGCCATATGCCTACAGTTCTGGCATTTTCTCAACAACGGTCAATAAGATAAATAATCCGGGATTGCTGTTACTGATTAAAAGACTAAACAAACAAATTTTTTTAAATTTGTATTTTTATAATAAGATAATTTAGTCTTACTTAGAATGCGAATAATTATAATAATTATTCTAATTATGTATTAATTAGAATAACTAAAATTCCTAAAATAAGGTTTTCATGAAAAGCATCTAAATCATCGTTCTCAAAAATTCTTTCATGCTTTCATACAGCTGAATCTGTTCACAAGTTTGAGATTTTTGGTGGAAAAAAGCAACAGATTTCAAAGCTCATAAATATTTATTACAACGGGTTTCAATGTTTGGCCAATTGAAAGATAATAATATATGATATTTAAATTTTAATATTTATGTATCTAATATATTATCTATATTTAAAAAATATATTTATTTTTAGAAAAATAATAATAATGATATTTTTGATATGATAATAAAAATTTAAATGATATGAATATAAATATCGAATATATATAATAATATTAAATATATAATAATTATGTGATATATGTAAATTTTTTTAGATGGTTTTTTCCAAATGTCCCCATAATAGCCGGCGCACCACCGCATTTCAAGCTAATATTTCATTATCAAACTCTTTCAGTTTAATTAATTTTAAATTTCAGTCGAAATTTACTGACGCAAAAGCCGCTAAGTAATGCCACAAGAAACTTAAGACTAATCCGTCATCCTGAGAAACATTGACTAAACGCACCTGACAGAGAAAGACACCTGGGAATCGCAACGAGAATTTCTCCGCCGCCTCTGCCGGCATCGGCGCCCCGCCGCAGAATATTCGTTCCAGTGTCGACAGTTCGTATCGCATTACATCCTCCGACCTAGCCATCGCCACAACAACCGGAGGTGCGGCCGTCATCTGCGTGGCGCCGTACTTCTCCGCTGCCCGCATCATATCCGGAAAGGTCCCCCTATTCATCACCACCAACGTCTCCCCGAGAGCTACGGTCCTCAGTGCGAAAAAGAATCCCAACGAATGGAACATCGGCGCCGTAAGTAGAGTCACGCCCGGCCAGGCCTCACCGGTCGTCCGCTGGGCGCGGAACCCCGCCGTCATAGCAATGAAGCTACGATGCGTAAGGGCTGCTGCCTTCATGTTGCCCGTCGTTCCGGAGGAGAATTGTATGGCGGCGACATCGGACTGTTCCACGGTTGTGGAGGACGGCAGGAAGGTGACGTCGGCTTCGAGGTAGGAGAGGAAGGTCGGGGAGTCGAGGAGGATTGTGGGGAGGTTCAAGGGGAGCTTGGAAGCAGTGGAGCGGACGACGAATGCGAGGGATGGGTTGGTGAGGTGAACAAGACGGGAGAGTTCGGCGGGAGTGGCGGCGGGGTTGGCGGGGAAACAGACGCCAAGGAGAGGAGGCAAACCAGAGGACGGGAACGTCGAGGTAAAGGGAGAGGATAGCTGACATAGCGGAAACCGGTGTGGGGCGTGAGGGGAGCGAGAGAACGGGACGCGGGAGAAAGAAAAGATACAGGCGGAGGTGGCAGCGTATGACAGCGGGGAGGGAAGTGGTGAGGGAGGAGGAAATGAAGGTAAAGGATAGAGGAGGAAGGTGTAGGGAGAGCGATATCTGGCCGGAGGCTGTGGGAAGTTTTTGTTTCAGGGCAGAAACCGCTGCAGGGGTCGATGGAAGCCATTCGCGGTGGCAAAGGGATGGTGGATCATAAAGGCAATTTTTTTAAACTAAGTATGTTTTGAAGCTTAATTAGATAATTAAGTATTAAAAAAAAATATTTAAGAATAGGTATACCAATTAGTGGAAGCACCCATCATCATCGACCGACGTACGTTAAAGTCGTGCTCACTGAATTTATCGACACTTATTCTGTGTTATTTTTTAAGGTGTGATTTATGTGAGATAAGTAATAGCGTCACAGTTTAGGGCTATGAAAAGAACCAGGATTTTCGCGTATACATAGAGTTCCGTACTCATCAAATAAATCTTAATTCTTCAATTTTTGTTCTTCTAAAAAGTATAGAGTAATAAACCTACTTTAAAAACAAAGTAAAAAAAGTGCAGTTTAAACTTGAAATGGTTCGATCGATCAAGTTGATAATAGTTTAATAAATGACAATCATATAAGTTAACAAATTCATTTAAATGGACAAATAATAAGAAGTTCATTATGACATAAACCAAATTTAACGCATACATGACTCTCAATTTTGTAATAAACAGATAAATAAAATGTATGTACGTATATCGCCCCTAAACCCTAAACCGTATGACAACTTTCTTCCTCCCGTGTGATGGAATCGCACTCCTGTGTGTACCGTCGTGCACGGATGGACGATCACGCTTGATGGTGGCCCTCTACCGCAAGATCCTCGGCGGTCATATCATCCTCGCGGATCAAAGATAGGTGGTGACTCATAAAGTCGATATGTAGAAGGACATGGATCGACGTGAAGGACTTGACGGCTGGAAGTAGATGGGCTTCTCCAATCATGGTGCGACACCGTAGACCGACCGTAATATGTTGCATACGCCATCCGTGTCTCTCGCATATCATACCTATCAACACATCCTCGTAAGGGGTGATCATCCACACCGGGTATGGCTAAAGATGTCCCGAAGCGCGATATGCTCCGCCTACATAAAAAATAGTATATAAAATAAGCACTTATATAAATATTGAATTCAGATGAATACTTATATCAGGACTTACATAAATACACCACGGTTCGGCATAGTAAGTGACGGAGGATCTGGGGCGCCAAATACAGAGAAGCCCACGATCCAACTAAGACATGTACCGGTAATAGCCTTCCTGCCCACATCCTCATGGCTCTCCAGGCAATCCTCCGCCTCCCAAAGAAGAATGTGTGATGATAATCAACCCAGTCGACATCCGCTTTATCCCAACCATCGACCTTTGAAACTAGGTCTATGGCTACTGGGAATAAGGCCAATCAAGAACACTTATTCGGTAAAGCCACTCAACCCTCTTCCAATTAAGAGGACTGGCAACCATATGTCGAGCTCAAAGCATGTATCGATAGATGTGATCTCACCGCACGGCTCCCAAATCACCTACACATATAGTAAAAATTATGTTAAAATATAATATGCATTATAGATATTTGAACAAAAGTTTTATCTGCAGATCCAACCTGTTTGTTTAAGCATCTAGCTCATTTCAGACATCGCAACATTCGCCATCGTGCACGAACATACTTCTCATTCTATCTGCACGCAAAAAATAATTTAAACATATATATAAGCTGCATAATTTGAAAGTGCAATTAACAACACATACCTCAAATCAATGCTAAGACCAGCAAGCTCAGCAGGATATGGAACATGTGAGTCACCGCCCACATGAATATGCTCCCAAGCCCAAATCAAGGAGGTGTAAATCACCATGTTGGCTCTGCCTAATGACTCATGCAGCCCCTATATAGAGCTAACCGCTCCACCCATAGACATCATGCTAAATGAATCCGTGTCATCCGAAGTGGTAAATACCGCAGTGGATCAATGTAAGTATCGCAAGAAGAAAGCCAATCGAAATAAAATATAAGCACGCAAAGTGACTAAGAACTCCTCCGTGACCGGTGTATGACTCCTCAGAAAGTCCACCCGAGCCACCTCGCATGTGTGTGTGTGCGACCATCCCGAATGTCGATATGATCTGGACGACGGATCATGATACATCACATCGTGGTGTCATCCAACAAATTATCGCAACAATCGTGCCAAGTGTGTCATCTCTCCTCGCCAATCACCTGCCTATGATAGTGGCCCATCAACCCGTAGTCCTGGTGATCATCACCACGCCCTGAAGGCCACATCATCTCACCAATTTCAAGGTGGAAGGTATTGGTATGGAGACCATCTCTCAACCAAGCCAAGAATGATGATCTAGCCGATGAAGCTGAATGACTAACACAAAGGTGCCCACCCGCTTCAGCCCACGATGAATTCTGACGTGATGGGCCACTCCTTCAAAGATAAGCAAGTGTGATGCGGCTCAATTACGGTGCGAAAAAAAATAATGTCACCAACCAAATAAAGGTAAGCAGCGTAACGAAATAAAAATAAAAATACTTAAAAAGATCGTGGTGAGCGCTCGATGTCAGGGAGGCAAAGGATGAACCCGAGTGTAGGCTCTAGGTGGCCTCCCTAACATGGCTACGTTGCCGACGTCTAGCTGGCGGGCGATGCTCCTCTATCATTGTACCTGTCAGAAAAGAAGCACAAATATAATAGTGTTAATATTGTAAAATCTAAGTAGAGCAGTACAACCGAAAATAGAAAGATAAGCATTATCCTATGTGTAAAATCTAACAGCCTATAAGTAAAAGGGAAAATGTACCGTCGACTGTTAATATTATGAGGGCACGATGACCTGTAGTGACCAACTATTTTGCATATGCTACAAGTTCTGCTACTGCTACCTACATTTGCATCCATTATTTTTGAATCTATTTATACGAGGTCGGCCTGACCTTCTGCAAAAGTTAAGTGGATGCAACGTAACTAATCCATGCTCTACACTGAGAGATGGCTAATCAGAACGATTTGGTAGAGTATGAAATTCATCTATATCTCCGCTTATATACCATAGATCGCGGACACACGAGATGGTTCAACCGTCAAATCTTAATGCAAAGAATCACATGTGGGCATGGACAATGATATATGATCGTTTCTCGCCATAATTACAATCACGAGGCCATTATCAGCAAATCAACTCGAATGATCGGTTGACTCAAAAAACATCTCACGTGGGTTGATATTTACGTTCGGAAATGCCAGCCTCCCTTTCAAGGCCGTAATAGTGTGGACATCCTTTAAGTATAAATAGACAAGCTGACTTCCTCTTGATGAGTAGTAGTGGATAACCGTTTCATGAACAAGGCTATTAAATTGTAATAGATAGCAGTGATTAAAGCCAACGAAACCACGTGCCCATTTCAGACACCATTAAAACACTCGATACATTCGTCATTGTCCCATAATGCATACCACCATCGCACGGACCATTTTGTGGTCATTCTACAAGCCAATTGACGCTTCTTCTTTAACATTTTTAATATCTAACATTAAATTGAACGATGAATATCATCGATACTATCATATACATCTTTTGGCATAAAACTCAACATCACCAATCCCCAACCCGCTACGACCTTTTTTAAAATTTTCACGCAAATGACGCAAACAATGCTGGAGCCCATGGACAAATCTCTTTGCATCCACGTAATGTAATCAAAGATGTTTATCAAATATTATGCACAAATCACATCTACACTACGCAACACATCATGCAAGCACAGCAAGAACCACAACCACAAATCAACATTCTTGGATTCCACAATAGCAAAAGCTAGAGGAAATAACTCATTATTACCGTCGATTCCTACGACTATTAATAATGTACCACGATACTTGCCCAACAAAAAAGTACCGTCTAAGCTCAACACCGGTCTAATTACCCATCCCATTATTGAAGGTCCAAAGAAGGGCCAAAAAAGTCTCTGAAATGTGGTGGTAGATTGAATTATGTATCGCATGTAAAGTACTACAAACTGATTCTATATAAAGACTGGGAGTTCTATAGGACTCTTCCTAAATATTATTTTATTGCCTTACTTGCATCCCAAGCTTTCATATGAAACTTTAACATTGAATTTCGACTCCATTCTACATATAATCTCTAGGCTTCGATCAATCGGTGCGATCACGTGTATGAAGGTATGCTATGAATTTTGAACTACACCGCATGACCGATGCACTTACCGTGCACATATCTATGATTTTCACCAACTCTTGATATTCTCCAAGCACCCCCTAAGCGTCTGCTGCTGCTACAATGCAAACGCCACTTATAGGGCCTTGTAGGACTATCGTGATGTACACATACAACCGTGTAGTTCTTCTGGTTAGAGGTAACTGTTTGGAATTGAATATTATTTACTATGCACCACCCAATACAAGAAATTGCAGACTCGCTTACTTGAAACACATACCTTCAACAAGGTTATTTGGAATTTCAATTTCATCTGTTAGAGGATGTCAAAGTAAACATCGTTGTCACTCTCAGAAGTTTCACACATCCGGATATACCGTGGACAAATATATGACTCTCAATATCATATTGAAATGAGTGACATTTCGCCAGATTATGACTATCTATATTCTCAAGCACGTAGTTTCTAACCCGATCAGCCATCATCACTAATATCCCGCCGACTCACTACTTGAGCCACTACTCATACCGATACTCATCTTCGACCGCAAAGACAGGCACATACGGTTCATCCAACGATGTACGATCGCCACTACCATATATAAGTTGAGCAACAAATTATCATATTAATTATTACAAGTATAATCGATAAATGTTGATATACTACCTGGGAATCAACTCATCAAAGTCGTATATCCCCGAGGTGCTTGTGCGATGAAATCGTGTGTTAATCAGATATCTACCGACCTTTGGACTGTGGATGCAATATTAACATCTTCCACTTCGACATACAACACCAACATATGACGGGAAGCTTCGTCAAGTGTAACTTCATAAATGTCATCGTCAAATATTACAGATGCTATAAATCTGCCACCCACTGCATAATGACCTGTTAGAGTGACTGTGTGACGCTCTGGATCAATGTGCAAGATTCTCATAATTCATGCTTCACCCAAGTAAGGCGTGAAGTAGAACCCAATTGGATGATTTACCTCCCACGTAACTTGACTGAATCGCCATCGATACTTAGTTCACCTCCATAAAAGGATCAAACAAATTCTCTGTCATTCTTGCCAAACAAACTATATACTACTTAACACATGAATCGCAATGCCTACGCAAAACATACAACTCAAATCCCAAACAAAAGTCTAAAATACTACTCAAATTCTACCATACATACTTATTACTTTATATATTGATAAGTAGATTTACCGTGAGTTTACAAATAACAGGGATGTGCAAAATAAGTCGAATCCGCCAGAAACTTCCTCAACAAAATGGAGCCGAATCGCCGAAGCTAATGTTGGCTTCCAAACCGCTATATGAAAGTGAAAGTGTCAAATGTCAGAAATGCGGTTGTCAAGAAAAAATAAGTTTATTTCAATACCCAGGGAGACGATAATGCAAGGGTTAGATAGGACGGTGCGAAGCTCATGTTAGAACGCCGAAGGGATGTTGATCCGAGCTCGAGAAGGGGAGGAATCGTGGAGGAGTAGGAGTAAATCGAAGAAACCGAGGCGACCACGGGCCCATTAGTAATAATCGCTTATTAGTTAATTATCTTCAAACTTACTGAGATAAATGACCACGTCGGTCGAGAGGTACCACTAATCGTGACTATACATATTCTTAAATTTTTTTATTACTTAATTACCTAATTAAGCTTCTAATAATACTTTAAAAAATCATCATAAATTAGGAGGAAGAATATATATATATATATATGAGCTAAATTTTTTTTTAGTATAAAATGATACTTTTAAAAATATTTTTAACCTTTTTAGTCGGAATTTAAAATTAACATTGGTGGATTTAAATCAATTTTGTCAAATTTTTAAAATAAAAATAATAAAATTATGGTGACAAAAATAAAAAATATCTAATTTTTAACTTATTAGTCCTTGCATATAATTGATTTTAAATATTTATATTTCAAGTCAATCGATTAATTTTAAATTCAATATTAAATTATAATATACATAGACGTGGTAATGGTGTTGACAAAATTTTTAATTGGCCAACATGAATGAGAGGCGAACCCTCAACTCACATTTTGGGATGGAAGATACGACAAATCAGCTAAGGCTCATTAATTACAACTAAATCATATAAAAAATAAAAAAATCACTATAATAAAAAATTAAAGATAAAAATCAGCTAAAACACCTTATAATTGACTATAAGTGTTCATGACATTTTAAAATAAAATATTGTCAGCAATCTTTAAAATTTAAAAATATTTAATTAAAAAATATGGTAAGGTTAGATAAAAATATATAATAATAATTGATATGCCATTAAAAAGCTACTCTAATCACAAATCTGAGCAAAGAATTGATTCAAGACTAGCCTAGATTAAGCACTTAAAATATAATTAAAAAACTTTGGGATATCAGTCGGATCCCTAAATAACTTCTAAATATGGAGTGTTTATAGTCAAATTGAGCGTCTTGACTAGTCAGACCTAACAAGCCTAAGATCTCTTAATTATGACTTCATTTGAGCATTCAAATACTTAAAATACATCAGATGATTGAAGAAAGCATTTTGAGCTGTCCGATAGAGTGATTTGAATTTTGTTTGTATTTACAAAAATGTCATTCCCCTAATTTATAAATTCTCATTCTTCAGTCCGTTAAGAAGTAGAGAGCTATGAGATTGAAGAATCTAAAAGCATATCCCACCGACAGCCGGTCAGCGCCGGGCCGCCATTACTACCGTTTGCCACACGACCACCGTTAGTCATGGCCGTCACCGCTCGCCCGCCCCCGCCACCACTACCTGCCGCCACCACCACCATCGATCATCGGTTGGATAGTCACCGGGATCAGCCGGGTCAGTAGCTGCCGGAAGCCACCAATGTTGGTCCGTCGGTTGCGCATCGCCACACCGTAGTCAACCACCACTGTTGGTTATCGCCAACCACCGCCAGCTGTCACTACCTGACAGTCGACCATCTTTCTGTAGATTTCGTCGGATCATCAGACTACCACCTCAAATAAGACGTTCGTCGCTTATCTAGCGAAACTTGTCACAAAACTTGTCCTTGTAAGCTATCATTCTCCAACTTTGGAGAAATAATAAGAATGTATGATAAGAAAATTATTTCAAGCCCGGTTTTTTCCTTTTGGGTTTTCCACGTTAAAATCCTAAGGTATCTCAAACTTTTTTACTATGTGTGTGAAACTTTTATGCAACGCAAAGACATCGAGTTCTCCTACTATACTGACCCGAATCTTCCTACATGTAACAGTTTGGTGCCGTCTGTGGGAAAGGAATCCCATAATCTCAATCTCTGTGAACACATGCATTTTAGATAATAGGCGCAATATCCATAACAACGGAGCCTCTCGCTCCAACTCCCATCACTCCCGAAACCAGTCCTTAAACCAAGGATGTCAAGCTTTTGCCTCACTTTCCGTAAAGTGACTTATCTGGAAGATGCAATAGAACCTCTAAGATGTTCACCGAATGCAAGAGCCTCAAAATGAGATAATTCAACTTTTACGAGAAACATGACAGCCACTACTGTGACAAACACATCTCCCCCTAAGATCGATCATTATCCAGGGGAGGTCAAAATGATGATAGCCTTCGCCATCGAATCAACTTCCTCCGCTCAAGTGATCTGACCTCTCGACGCTAGTTTTGCCTCATTCATAACTTCATTAATGATTAACCCAGACATTAGGTTTTGACATTCTTGTCCTGTTGATTCCACCTATCATGTTATACATGCGGAATTACAACACTTAATCCTAGAATAATTACACCTTAAATATATAAATCATCTTCCCTCTCACCGCAGCTATCACGAGTCTTCACCTTTGGCTGAAGCAATTCTTCAACATCATATTCTTGTAGGTTTCAAGCTTCAAAGCATCGACTCCTATGATGGGGAAGCTACCCATATGATTATATTGACCATTACATAACCATCATGCACATCCAACGAGGCTCCTGACATGCTGCTTTATCAAGTCTTCCCAGTTACCCTTAAGGGAATTTGTCAAAATGAAGATGAATCATTTAAGAAGTACTTCCAAAGGTTCTCCTTAGAAGCTTCACAAATACGGGGTGGACCAATTACTAAGAGGAGTTTTCTTAGGGGCTCTGGCCTTTCTACTCATCACTAATGCAATATGGTCATTATAACTTAGTTCTGTGGAAGCACAAATTTTACTAACGAGGCTATCAATGCACATCAAAGAAGTTTGAGCAATAAATGATGAACAATCATGGATTGGAGGGGCAACCCACTTGATTACTAGTCCTAAGATAAGATAAATAAGTTAATATTGGGGAGTAATTTCGATTGTAACATTCAAATGATTATATTCTAGAATAATTATGATTACAAAGCTCATTTCTTCTATATTAGATTTATTATGAGTAAAGTAATATGAAGAGGCTTTTTACGAATATATAAGATGTCATAAGAAACTCTTAGGCAAGATTAAGATTCTTCATATAGTCTTCAACTAAAGTTCTACTCATTTGACAAGACTATAATTCTGATCCCGAAAGTGTACTAATGGTCTAAATACAAACCAAAATTTCATCTTTAATTCGGATACACGTGACAATCATTTCATCCCAATCAGAGTATAATCAATCCCATGGGGATTCGATTCAACCCATTTCGTACAAGTTAATATCATCAAGTAACGCTTTGACAAACAACCTCAGATGGTTTAAAAATTATTGGTGGATTTCTTTTGACATATTCTATGCAGGTTAACATTAGCAAATAACATCATGATAAACAACCTCATATGGGTAAAAAATCCTTAGCGGATTCGATTTAGCACCTCCCATATAGGTTAATGTCATCAAGTAACGCTTTGGCAAGCAACCTCGGATGGGTCAAAAATTCTTGGTGGATTTCTTTTGACCTATTCTATGCAGGTTAATATCATTAAGTAACATCATGACAAACAACCTCAAATGGGTCAAAAATCCTTAGCAGATTCAATTCGACACCTTTCAAACAGGTTAATATCATTAAGTAACACTTTGGCAAACAGCCTCGGATGGGTCAAAAATATTTCACAAATTCAATTCGACCCCTTCCATATAGGTTAATGTCATTAAGTGACACTTTGACAAACAACCTCGGATGGGTCAAAAATCCTTGGCAGATTCATTCGACCCATTCCATACAAGTTAATGTCATCAAGTAACGCTTTGACTAATAACCTCAGATGGTTCAAAAATTCTTGGTGGATTTCTTTCGACCTATTTTATGCAGGTTAATATCATCAAGTAACATCATGACAAACAACCTCAGATGGGTCAAAAATCCTTAGTGGATTCAATTTGACACCTTCCATATAGGTTAATGTCATCAAGTAACATTTGACAAACAACCTCGGATGGGTCAAAAATTCTTGGTGGATTTCTTTCGATCGATTCTATGCAGGTTAATATCATCAGGTAACATCATGACAAACAATCTCAAATGAGTCAAAAATCCTTAGTGAATTCAATTCGAAACTTTTCAAATTGGTTAATAGCATCAAGTAACACTTTGGGAAATAACCTCGGATGGGTCAAAAATATTTCACAGATTCAATTCAACCCCTTCCATACAAGTTAATATTATCAAGTGACACTTTAACAAACAACCTCGGATGGGTCAAAAATTCTTGGCGGATTCAGTTCAACCCATTCTATAGAAGTTAATGTCATAAGTTTATTCTTTGACAAACAACCTCGGATGGGTCAAAAATTCTTTGTAGATTTCTCTCAACCTCATCCATACAAGTTAACGTCATTAAGTAACATCATGACAGACAATCTCAGATGGGTCAAAAATATTTCACAGATTTAATTCGTCCCTTTCCATAGAGGTTATGTCATCAAGTAACGCTTTGACAAACAACCTCAGATGACTCAAAAATTTTTGGTGGATTTCTTTCGACCTATTCTATACAGGTTAACGTCATCAAGTAACATGATGACAAACAAACTCGGATGGGTCAAAAATCCTTTAAGGATTCAATTCGATCAATTCCATATAGGTTAATGTCATCAAATAATGCTTTGACAAACAATCTCGGATGGGTCAAAAATCTTTGATAGATTTCTTTTGACCCATCATCAGATAACATGATGAAGAAAAATCTTAGATGGGTCAAAAATCTTTCGTGGATTCAATTCGATCTATTCCATACAGGTTAATGTCATCAAGTAACACTTTGACAAACAATCTCGGATGGGTCAAAAATCTTTGGCGGATTCGATTTGACCTCTTACATACAAGTTAATGTAATCAAGTAACACTGACAAATAATCTCGCATGGGTAAAAATTTTTTGGCAGATTCGATTCGACCTTTTCCATACAGACTAATGTCATCAAGTAACACTTTGACAAATAAGCTCGAATGGGTCAAAAATATTCAACAGATTCGATTCCACCCATTCCATACAGGTTAATGTCATCAAGTAATACTTTGACAAGCAACCTCAAATGGGTCAAAAATCATTGACGGATTTCTTTCGACATGTTTCATACAGGTTAACGACATCAAGAATCATCATGACAAACAACCTCAGATAAGTCAAAAATTCAAGATGGATTTCTTTCGAAATCATTCATATCAAGTAAATACCATGATGAACAACTTTGGATGGTTTAAAATTATTGGTAAAATATTGGAGCCTTGGCGTATGAACTACTGGCATCACCAAACCCCGATTAGTCCGACAAGACGTTGATGCCAGAGCGCACACACGCGCTGCGCACTTTGCGGTCCTTGCCGCAAGGCCGTGCACCACGCCATGCACTTTCGCATGGTTTCTTGCTTCTCGGCTCCCATGGCTCTCGCGACGCCTGATCCTTCTTCATCATAATCGCGCCTGCATCTGACGGCTGCGCCCATGATATGCGTCGCGCCATGCACGCCAACGTCATCGATGTAATGCCTCCTATAAGTTGACCGATCTCGTGCGCCCCGCCATCATCGCGATTCATGGCCTCACGCACCTATGTAATTGGTCTCTTGCGCCCACTTTCGTGATCATAGTATTGTGCGCCCATGAAGATTTATTCTCTCAAACTATAGCTGACCCAAAAGTTAATAAACCAACAAATTTCATTAACATTGAAGAAGTTGTTATTTTCAGTTATTTTCACATGTATTTTTGGATGATAGAGATAATATCATTTAAAAATAAGGGGACAACTGATATGTCACTGAAAACTCTACTAGTTGAAGCACAAATCTTGATATCGAAAGAATCAATTTTGAAAGACTAGCCGTCAGCACTTAAAATATAATTGAAAACTTTGAAAATTTTGATCCCTAAATAGCTTCTAAATATGGAGTGTTTATAGTCAAATCGAACGTCTTGACCAGCGAGACCTAACAAGCCTAAGATCTTTTAATTCTGACTTCATTTAAGCATTCAAATACTTAAAATATATCAGATGAACGAATAAATCATTTTGAGTCCATGAGGGTTTGATTTCTGATACGTAAATGTCACTCTCATAATCATATAAATTCTCATCTTCACATACGGCAAAGAAAGAAAGAGAAGATTGAAGATCAAAGCATAATCCGATCGACCATCGTCGGTCCCGACGTGTGATCACTATTGCTGTACCGCTTGCTTACCGCCACACCACCGCCACTGCCACCGACAATCGTCACCGACACCACCACCTTCCGGCTGCCGCCGCCAATACGGCTATCGCCCACCGCCAGGCCACTATACGATTATCGTTGCTGACCACAACCGGTTATCGCTGCCACCGCCACGCATCACCGTGATTACGCCGTCGATCAATGATCCGCCATCGCGATCAGCCACCGACCACCGCCACGGCATCACCACCGACATCATCGCTGCATGCCCGTCACCATCATCGCCATTGATAGTCAGGATCACCATTCAACACCACCACCGCCACAATATCACGTTATTACCGCTCGCTGCCGCTATTGGCCACCGCTTGCCAACCACTACTATTCACACGCCGCCGCCACTACCGCTATTATGCAATCACCATCTTTTCAGATTTCATCATCATCGATCATCTCAAATAAGGTTTCGCTAATCTAATGAAATTTGTTACAAAGCATATCCTTGTAAGCTATCCTTCTCCAACTTTGAAGAAAGAATAATAATTGTAACATAAATTGATATAGTGAAATTATTTCTAGTTTTTCACTTTTGGGTTTTCCATGTAAAAATATTGAGGGATCTCAAACTTTTTTGCTGTGTGTGAAATTTTTATGCAACGCTAAGACATAGAATTCTCCTACTCTACCGATCCGAATCTTCTTACATGCAACAATAATAATTGATATTATTCTTTTATGATAAAATCTACCGTTTGAGAATATATATATATATATATTGGGTTAATCAAATTTTCCTTAAGACAAAGAACTAATATGATTGACAGTAATTTTCTTAAGATGATTACAGAATAGTAGTCTTCAAGACTGCTATCCTGCAATTATTAGCACCAATTAAGACCTTGCAAATTATAAAAGTTGTAACTACTTTTATTTATTTGCAGCAATTATAATTGCTTTAAGAAAAACCATTGTGAAATGGTTTCTTGAGCAATTATAAAACTTATGAAAGCGGATGGAATTTTATTAGGATCAATAAATGCAATTAGTAGAATAGAATATAAATAAGTATTTATGAGTTATTTAGTTTATAAACAATTTATGAGTATTAGAGTAGGTAGTTTATTAAGTCTTTAGTTATCTTGTATTTCTATAAATAATTTTCATTCAGATGCATTAGGTATGATGAAATAAAATGAATCGAGTCTAACCAACATATATTCTTCTCTCTCCATTTTCCATCCGATTTCTATTAAATTTGGCGCTGAATTAGAATCCATAGTTATCCCTTGCTCAATAGTGAGTTTTAGGGCTGTTAACGACCCAATCTGAGATCGGTTTAAAAAAGTTTTTACGGCTCGAGATCAGCTCGTTGCTGGAATTATTAAATTTCTAGCGAGCTCGGATTATTTTCTGATTAATTTCAAACTGGTTCATTTTAATTTAGAGCTAGCTTAAATTGAGCTTTTACATCTTTTTTTGGTTAGAAATCAAATAGAGTTGGCTCATTTTTATCAAACAACTCGAATTTAATAAAATGATTATTAAAAAAATTAAAAAATTAAATTGAGTGGATGAAATAAAAGAAAATGTGATATTTAAAGAGATAATGTTAATACTTATAAATATATTATATTTATTTTAAAAGATTATAAGTTTTAACTCAATATACTTAATTTTTAAAAGAATTTTATTATTATAAACATACAAATATTATATATAAATCTAATTTTTTTAAGGCTAAATTTTTAATTTAGGGCTGTTTTAAAGTTTAATTAGCGAAATGAGCATTAAAACAAAAATTTAAAACTAGGCAACAGACGACTAGCGCTTACATGGATTCCAACGGGCGACTGACTTTAACTCTTTTTTTTAACCCCTCCCCCACCCGATCTCGACTTTCTATGCGCAGGACTTGCCGCCTCGCTTTGACCTCCACGCCGCATCCGGCCAGTCATGGCCGGCCAACCTTCCTTTCTCCGCATGGACATTGTTGCATTTTGAGGATTTAGGGTTTTTCAACGGCATTTTGAAGGTATTTTTTTTCAAACTTCTTTTTTTTAAGAAAAAACCATTCATGGGTTGATTATGTTGTTTTAACATATGATTAATTAGTTTATATGGTAGATCTATATTGTTGGATTTGATATTTTAGGGGAAAAGTAAATATTGTAAATAAATGTTGATTATGTTCGTTTAAATTCACGTGTATGTTTTAAATAAATTATGTATATTTTATGTGTATTTTATATGTATTTTAATTAATTTTATGTATCTTTTAAATACTATATTTGTTGTATGTTTAGGTGCTCATTTTGAAGCTATTTGAAATGATTCTCATCTAATTACAGTAATGTGTATATTTCATTATTTGATAGGCTTTTCTATATTAGGTGTCTCGTTTGTTCTCTCCCATCATGGTAGATGTGTTTGCAGTAGGTAGAGGCTATTTTGTTTTGCTTGTTGGGTGTCCCTGAGGGCTGTTTGCTACTTTATTGTTGCTTGGAAAACTATTTCTTTGCGGCTCTTTACCCTTATTTTGTTTATGTTCTGGATGAGTTTGAGGATTGATGTAACTGGATTGTTATATCTTCTGGCTTTGGGTTGGTCCTCCTCCTGTAACTGGATTGTTATATGCATATGTTTGGAATAAGTTCCTATTCAACACTTCACTATGGATCATGTCAGTAAAAGAGATGTTCATATTGATCTTGGTAGTGTTAAATTGCAAATTATTGATATTTTGATAAAACCTCCTAATGTAGATTATTTATGTAGTTCTAGGCTCATGTTAGGTTATATATACGCCCATGTAAATTACTACTCATAATTAAAATCTTTTAGATATACTAAAGTGAGAAAAATTTTATGTTGGTCAATTTTGTTAGATTTTGTTTCATTTTTTGTTAGTGATATTATACATATAGCATCCATACGCTTCTTATGAATTTGATTGATTTAAAGTGTGTGATATTCAGCTTGCGTGTCTCCAATACACATTTTTAGATTCAAAAATGAGTTTGGACATAGTTTGTTTAGAATTATATTATGGCGGCGAACTCAGTGTTCGTGAGGACTTCTTCCCAACGTACATTGGTGGAAAAAATCGTCCTATACAAGTTTCACGTCAGACTGATTTTGCAAGCTTACATAATCGAATTATGAGATCACTAAAAATTGATCCGACACGCTTTTAGTTAATCTCATATGTAGATTTTCTATTGTGCCATTTCTCCAATAAATGATGATGAAGTATGTGAGTCCGTATTAATGCCGCAAGTATACAACATCTCGATATATTGAAGTTGAGTTGATACGAGGATAGAGAAGTTCATAATTTCACCGGAGTTGAAGTTCATCCAACTAAACTATACGATTATACTTTACATGAACCATATCAACCTCAATGAAGGTTTTCATAGTACATATCAAAGTCATAATTCAATTAATCTTTTTCATTTTAATCTTATACACTACGCATAATTTACAAGACTATTGAGATGTTACTGCATCTACTCTACCTCATATATTTCTCAAGTTAATAGAATACCATGGTGATCATGTAGCACCGTTACCGACTGAAGATGAGGGCAACAAAATAACGCCTAGTGTAACGAGTTCTGACACAACTCATAATGAAGATGACATTGGAGAAGATCAATGTGCAGACTTTGGGAGCAGTCATTTACTAAGAGATTACTCTAAAAAAATAAACATAGCTGAGGAACACATGGTCAATAGCAATGATTATATTCAGGCCTTCCAGATAGCACAAGAATGTGATGAACAATTGAATTTTGATGGCCTCTCAGGAGATTCTATCTTTATGGAAGAGAATTTTATTCCAACTGACTTAATTGAGGGGATGTGTTTTCATGATAAAAGACAGCTTAAATTTACTATTCAGGATTAGTCCATCATAAATAACATTGAGTATGTAACATGTGACTCCAATAAGGTGAGGTTTACTGTACTTTGCATACATAACATTAATCCTAATAGGCCGTGCATGTGGCGTCTACATGCTCATGCAAGCAAGAGGTTATGTGGTGCTTGGAGGATATCTAGTATAGCTGCCCCCACACACATGTACTCATTCAATATTGAGTACTGGGTACAAGCAGTGCACCTCACAGTTTATCAACTACTTCATCCAGCTTGTGATTAGATATCAGTTGGATTTGAAGCCCATAGAAATTATTGGTCGTATGGAATCAAAATTTAACATTAGGGTTTCTTATATGAAAGTTTGGGATGCACATAGAAAGGCTATACAGGCTATTTTCAACAGTTGGGAAGAGTCATTCTATTCATTGGATCATTTCATGGCTATTGTATGTGCAGTTATGCCTGCCATAGTGTTCAATCAAGTGAATCTGGTCATTTTCAATGCATATTCTGGTCATTTGGGCCATCAATTATTGGTTGGCAATATTGCAGACCAGTCTTAAGTCTTGATGGCACATTTCTGTTGGGTAAGTACAGAAGAACTCTTCTTATTGCAGTTGAGATTGATGCAAATAATGGTCTATATCCGCTTGCATTTGCAGTAGTTGAAGCACAATGTAATGAGTCATGGGATTGGTTTATTAGGACATTGCAGGAGTTGATTCCGCTTATATGTACCCAGGCTGATTTATACATTATTTTTGACTGACATTCACGCTTAGTATGTGAGTGCAGCGAATTTTTTCCCTGGGCTAAGCATCGGCACTGCTTATGCCATCTTAAAGAGAATTTCAAGAAGACATGCAGAACTATGGGTATTTCCAATGCTAAGTTTATGTACCAAAAGATGTATGTGGCGGGTAATACAAATGGCATTCACACCTTTTTACGTTACATGACAGACATCAGGAATATTAAAACAGAGGCTGCTGATTGGTTGCTTGCTAGAGATGTAGCTAAGTGGTCGTTGACTCATGATGGTGGATATCATTATGGTACTATGACCACTAATGCGTAAGAGTATTTCAACGGTGTACTGAAGAGGGCGCGTGGATTGCCGTTACAAGCTCTAATCACATCTATTTATTACAATCTTGTATCACTTTTCACCAAACGCCTTGAGACAGCTTCTGATTTGATTAGGCATAATGATTCGATATTTGCACCGCGTGTGATGGAAATGTACGAGCGTGAAGCTATGAGATGTCCAGAACTCACAAGGATTAATTTAAATGAATTTCAGGTGATTAGCATGTCGTCCATGTCATTTAAGGTGGAACTTCAAGAACAGAACAGTTGCAGTTGTACATGCAGTCAACCACAATAATTTTACATATCATGTTCACATATTATAATTGTGTTAGGGCAACAGCATTTGAGTCATGCGCAGTGCATATCCCGCTACTATACATTACAAATGTACCATAAGACGTAAAAGGTGAATTCCATATCATTCCATCGAACCGACACATATCATCTCGTCTGATCCATCTCGATTGAACTACCACTCCCAAATATCAGAAAGCGATCAGGCAGACCACGAACACGGAGATATACGAGCACAATGGACGAATTGAGGTAATGTAATATGTGGAATCCATCGTGAAGGCCGCCTATTGAACGGTGACTGTGGTTTGTTTTAATATTTTTTAATGCTCATTTCACTAATTAAACTTTAAAACATCCCTAAATTAAAAATTTAGCCTTTTTTTAATAATAAATAATTTTGATCTGATCTGATTCAATCCGATCTGTGGCTAGGTCGAAAAAAAAAGTTGATCCAAACCCTTGGCTTGTAGCTGGGCTTAATATATTCAATTCGATCTCAATTCAATTGGATTTTCGAGCTAAACTAATAGCCTTAGTGAGTTTGCATCATACTTAGAGTGATTTTATCGTAGTTTTTGATATGCTATATTATAGCGATTAAAATAGTTTCTTAAAAAATCATTTAAAAAAATTTCTTTGTGGTGATCAAGTATCATCAAATTTATTCCTATTAATAAAACTACTATTCACTTAAAAAAATTAGTATATTCATTTAAATTGGTTAATTTAGAATTATAAAATAATCGAAATTAACCAAAACAGCTTGCATACGCAGTTAAAATTTCTATTACTCAAGTCCTCAAAACTCGCCACATGGTTCCTATTTGGAGAATCCAAAGATATGTAAGCTCTAGAATCGTTAATTCAAGCTTGGTGAAGATGATCGAGCACAATCTTTCTTCGTCGTAGATATCTAAATCAGACATATGATGGTCATTTGCCGGTCAAAGGATATATATTAATTCTAAAAATATTTAGTCAAGATATTCTTATAAGAGCATGGCATCAAATATTCTATCTCCGTCGGCATCCCTCACATTTATGTTAACATCAGGATGCCAAAAAGATCCATTCCTCTTGAATGTTTCTCAATATATCTGTCATTAATGAACATAATTGAATTAAAAATCTCTAGGGACTTCGTTCTTTTTCTTTATTCCTTCCTCTACTCTTGTCTTAAAATAAAAAATTTAAAAAAAAAAAAAAAGGTGTTTGAGAAATTTTAATTGAAAATTTATACACACAATACATATAATATAAGTCTGGAGTTCGGAGCTCTTTGTTGGGCCTAAGCTCCAGACCAATAGACTAAGGTGGTGGCATCCAATAGTTTCTTTTTTCACCTCTCTCCAATCTCTAAGTAATCTCCTATGACTCTCAAAGGATCACTCTCCTCATATAAAATTAATTTCCTTTTCCAAGGTGTGAATCAATGGTCTTCTTTTGAAGAATAATGGCTTTATCCATCTTTTGGTTTGACACCTGATCCTTTTATTTAGGACTTTGAGTCTCTGCCTGACATGTTATCTTTCAGTACTGTCTGCTCCTACATCATGAAGGCGAATTCCTTGAACTTCTAAAGTCATAAGATTCATTTCTTCTTTCTTCTTTAGAGAGATGGCATATAGTATTTCTAACTCAGATTGAACGTGTAAATGATGGATGGTCTTTTTGGTGATGAACTCTTTCCATTGAAGGAATTCTTCCAACACTCTTTAAAAATATGAAGAAAAATTTTTCTTTTTGAACTTTATTCAAAGATACTATAACCCATTAATGGATAGGTTCGATCTATAGATGCTTGATCGAGAAGAAGATCCTTTTCTTACATCCTTACTTGAAATAAATAGATGAATTATGACACTAAGGGTTCGAGTGCATTTTAAACATCAGCTTCAAGTATAGAATGGAGCACTTATTTGGATTAAAGTCATTTATAAGTCTAATTGCATATCTTCAAAGATAAGGGAAGAACTGCTTATATGTTAGGGTGGGCAATTGTTCACTTTGAATATTTTTTTTAAATAGGATATATATTTTAATATTTTTGCATCATCTCAATAAATATATTTCTTCAATTCAATTTCAAATAAATGCAACTGCCCAAATTACTGAATTTACAAAAAAAAAAAAATTACTTTAACAGATTTTAAAATTAACGTTAAAATCATTGCCCATATGAGATATGCCCCACAAGCACATAAATTAAGAGTTCAAGTAATTGAATTATTTATTTCTTTTTCAATAATCCTTTGTTAAATCTGTATATAAAATGAAATTAAATGCAAATAGGATAACATTCACATGAAAACAATAAGTTCTTTTTCTTCCTATTAATTCTCATCTGAATTTAAAATTTATCAGTTACTTATAAATATATATTTATTTACTTAAAGAAAGTAATTTAATTATATTTTATTTAAAGTAATTTTATTTTTAATTATAATTTTACATCGAGTAATATAACTTAAGTCACACATATTTTATTTTTTTATTATTAATTTATTTATGTTGATATATTTGAGCATTGATTTAAATAAATTTATCTATTGGTCAGAAATTTCATGTAAATAAGCATATATATATATATATATACATATATATATATATATATATATATATATATATATATATATATATATATATATATATATATATATATATATATATATATATATATATATATAAAACTGGGATTAAAAAAGCTCATATAAGAGAGATCTAAGCATGTGAAGTTGGTGGGTTGGCTTGGATCCTGTTCGTAATCTTATGCATATCACATGAATACATTGGATGGACAGAGGTTGTTCTCTTATATAATTGTTCGGTAGTTGAAGGAACGTCGTGACAAAATCGCTTATTTGAGAGATTTCCACTCGAAGATTTTTTCTTTTTTATTGACCCCTAAACACAAAGGGAGCTCAGACATCTCTGAATTAATATTCTTCTTCGTTTATGTGGCCTTGTGAAAAGTAGAGTCAGATCCATCGAGAAAAAAACAGACTAAATTTTTAAAATAGGTTTAATTAAAATTTTAATTAAATAATTAGGCATGAATATTTTTTTTTTAAATAGGCCTAATCAATGCCAGTCGCCCATTCAACGGTGAACGGGCAACTAGGCTTGAGCTATTTTTTATTTTTTAAAAAAAATTTGGCACAACCGCAGTATTTTGCCCTTATCCATATATATAATCGAAATGGCGAGCATATTATCAAACATAACTAAATTACCCAATGACTTTAATGTTAAAAAATTTGCGATTCCAACTGGTAAGCCACAATTTTGCAAACGAAAATCAAGAAAAGTTGAAAATTTTGGCACTGCATAAAATTTTACCGAAGATCGATTCATTCGCATCGAATTGAGTAAGGTATCGTTGATAACATAACAAAATTCCCCATGATTTTCATGTTGATAAAATCGAGATTTTAGCTAGATGCCACGCTTTTGTTAACGCCACAAAAAATTGTTGTGCGTAATTGAAAGTTTTGCGTACTGAATTTTGCCCGACGGACTCATCCAGTATCGAAATCAAGTGAGCATGATATCGTTGAAAACTCTCCTGCAAAGGTTAACTATAAATAAATAAGCTTTTATCTGAAGGCGCAAAATCACATTAGGAGAAAAAGAGTATTAGTGAGCTCATAAGTCCATACTGCCCACCGCTACATAAAAGAGTTAAAACAAGCACATGGAATCAAATAATTGACGTCCTCTTTGAGACTCATATGTAATTGCATACTTGTATAGGCATAAATGTAGCGTAAGAAAAACTCTTTCAATCAGAAAATCAATGTAGGGCGACATAATTGAGCTATGCTGACATGTAATCACCTCCTTGAACAGAAGTTACACAAAACACAGTTATTATCACATGTTCAAATTCATCAAGGGAGAACGGAAAAAAGTCTTCTCATCAATCTCTCTTTGAACATGAAAGTAACACAACATAGTTATCAACAAACTCTCAATACCCAAACTTCCAGATCAAATGCAGTGGTATTGATTACTAGAGGAGCTTCGGTCCACCCTTAATGACTCGTAACTGTATGACTAGAAGAATCAGTTAGGGACAAGTTGCATATTGTTAGCCACAAGATGCCCATTGTTAGCCATAAGAAATTCGTCAAGTAGCAGAAGCAGAAGGAGTGAGTTTCATTAAATATATTATTAAAAAAAAAAAACACTCAACACAATAATCGAGTGAACTCTTTCTATAGCTTTTTTGTGACCGCTTTATAAAATTGCAAAGATATCGGGCTAAAATCTTAGATTTTTGTTAACATAAAAATCGTGGAAAATTTTGTTATGCTTCCAACGATACCAAGCTCTCTCAATTCCGATACTGGATGAGTCCAATATTGGTAAAATTTCATGCCAAAATTTTCAACTCAAGACTACGCTTTTGCAGCATTTCCAAAAACTGCGGCTTATCGGGTTGGAATCGCAGATTTTTGTCAACATGAAAGTCGTAGAAAATTTTGTTATGTTTCCAACGATACTAAGACCGCTCAATTTTGACACCGGATGAGTTCGATACGGGCAAAATATTGCAGTTGTGCCAAAATTTCATTTTTTAAAATTTAACTCAAGCCTATTCTCCCATTCAATGGGCGACTAGGCCTATTTTTAAAATTTTTTCATACCTAATTACCTAATTAAAGTTTTAATTAAGCCTATTTTAAAAATTTAGCTAAAAACATGATTAGAAGGAAATGAAGGGTGTTTAGGTTGAGAGGTTCTTTAGAAAAAAAATTATTAAGTGCACAATGATATAACGCTTTATATTCATAATATCTATATGATGCCGCCAATACCTATCAGATATTGATTGTAAAGTACTATGTATTGTTGTATATTGATGTGTATATAAATATTATATCTTACCGTGTAGTTAATATTACATTAATCACAACAATACATGACACTTTACAAACATTACACAATAACTTTTTATTGGTTGAGCATCATATGATATTATATTATTAGAATTTGACAGTAAAACTACATTCAGAGCTCTACGTTCAATCTCCACATATAATAATCTCTCTTTGGATTTATGATCAGGCATGGATTATTAGGCTGAATTGGGGTGGGTTGACTGTGTTGAATCTTAAAAGCGACCCACACAAACAACCAAATTATCTATGTGTTTTGCAGCTTCATCAATCAGAATGGGAATTTTTATTATGGTTCGGAGATAGTTACCGTATAATCGATATCAATGTTTGAATTCTCGTCGACTATAGGAGAGCCAATGAAGACGAGAATGTACTTATAAAAATTCGGAAATTTTTTGAATACGAGCAACTTGATTAAGTTTTAATTTAAATCTTAAAATCACTAAATATATTTTTTAAGTATGTTTAGTATATGAGAAACTAAGCAGAATTTATATTATAATTATTCTATGATAAATTCAATGATATCATAATTCATTATAATTAAAAGTTCATCTAATCTAATATATTTTTAAAGAATTCTCAACTGATAGAAAGTTAATTAATGTTTTCATATTAATTTTCTATGAATATATTTTTAGTCTTTTCATGGACACATTGTTTCATCATAATAGAATCATTACTAAAAACTCCGGCTATAATTGCAATTGTTACTGTTAGAAATGCGAGAATACGTATTAGTATTTTATCATTTCAATCATTCAATCACTTTTTGATGGTCTAACATTTTTTAAAGAAACCTGCTGGTTGTATTGTGATCAAACATCGTTAGGTGTTCTCAACTAGAAGTTATAATAAAGTTAAAATGAACTTTTTATATATATATATATATATATATATATATATATATATATATATATATATATATATATATATATATATATATATATATATATATATATATATATATATATATATATATATTGTTGATCTTCATGCATACACCATAAGTCGAGCTAAAAGACAAAGTAATAACGGATGTAATACTTAAAATCAAAATACAGACATCGCCAAAATCAATCGAAATGATCTCCTATCGACGAATGGACTTCGTCATCACGTTCAGAACATCAAAATTGATCAAAAATATACATCTTGCATAATCCGATGGTCGACCGATCAAGAAGGACGATCATCGAAGCGCTAAGGCATATATCGGAGTTGGGAGGCTGTGATGATGCCCGAACGACCTCTGTTCGTAAAATTGATCATGTCGTTAGCGTTGAAATGTCGAAACTTATCAAATGAGACTGTCCGCGCTCAATTCAGATTAGCATGCATGAATATTGAACGAGCAGATACAACAGCTCGCAAATTAGAGCTGAAATGCACTAGGCATCGCTGAAATTAGTCAAAATGATCTTCGATCAACAAACGAACTTCTCCATTGTGTTCAGAACGTCAAAATTGATCATACTACATATATTGCACAATTCGATGGTCGACTGATCAAGAACAAAATTCATCAATACGCCTACGCACATATCAAGGTCGGGAAGTCGCGATAATACCCAAAAGTCCCTAGTTCCTGAAATTGATCATGTCGTTAGTGTCGAAACATTGAAATCTATCAATTGAGACGTCCCAATTGGATGAGTTCAATAACATTGCGACAATGCGTAATTTTAAACTAAAATTGACCCGATTCGACACCGACTTGAACCAAACTGCATCCGATCGTGAAACGGACCACGCCGTTGCGCCCGGAACATCAAAATAATCTAAGATCAACATATATATTGCCCATATAATAATGTTGATGCAAAAATCTAAAATAGGGTTAATTAAACACTTAAATGAAAGCCTTGTACCTAACCCTAACCCTAACTCCTCTATTTCACACCTACAAGCCCCTCCTCTAGATTTTCCACCTGTTCGGTCCTGTTCCAGTGAACCGAGGTCATCCGTCCCATCTCTCACGCAATCCGAGCACCACAACGACATGTGAGCCCCGTTCGCCACATCCTCCTACGCATCCGCGCTCCCATCTCTCCCCGCTGCTCGTAGGTGCAATCCATCCATCCGCATTTGCTCCAAAGCCGACGACTCTCGACATGTGTGTAGCCGCACGAATTCTGTGCAGACGGTAGTCCAAACTCGCGCCTCGCGGACTTCGCTGGCCCTCAGGCCAGATGTACGCTGTCACGACGCCGCTCCTTCAATCGCTCGACCAAGTCAGATTGAAATATAAGTACTTGTACGCATCTTTCTTGACACAGTGAGGAAAGTTGTGCTTGCTTGCAAGTATATAAGTACCAGTACATGCATTTTTTAGCGTGGCGAGAAAATCTGTATTATATGGAGGTATCGCAAAGCCCATACATGTCTTTCATGATATGGTGGGAAGGTGCATTCAATCGTGGTGTTTATGCCACCCATACATGCCTTTCTTGGCATGGTAGGCAGGCCTAGCATACCCGAGGTAGCCCCCTACACAAGGACAACGCTAGGATACTGCTGAAATGCTATCAAATTTTGACACTATCAGGAGACCTAAACGGCTTAACATAAATTCAACCATAATTTTAAAATTACTATTTAAACTGACATTGCAGGTGTATAAGTACCCGTACATGCCTTTCTTAATGTGGCGGGGAATACTGTGTTAAATATAGGTGTTTCAAAGACCCATACAAGCCTTTCATGGCATGGTGGGATGACGCATTTGACCGTGGTGTTTACATCACCGATACATGCCTTTCTTGGCATGATGGGTAGGCCCAGCCCCCATTGTAGACCCCTATGTGGGGACGACACTAGATGGATGCCGAATTACTGTCAAAATTTCATCTAAAATTCTAAACTTGCAATGAAACTCAATCAAAATAATTAACATTATTCAAATCCTTAAAGTTAAATCAATATTAAATTGAATAACCTGCATGGGCCCTGACACTACGCTGAATGCTTAAACTTGGAGATGATGCTGAAGTGATTGATTGGTTGGGTCATAGGACCGGTTAAGTTAAAACCTAAAATTCTAATAATAATAACATTATAAGAATTCAACTTAGTAAAATATTTGAGAAACTAATTCTATCATATGACAGTAGATCTGATCCTCTATTATTAAATTAATAAAGTCGACATGATTTAAAGCAAATAATAATAATAATAATAATAATAATAATACATCCACCATAATGATGGTTGTGTTGAATAGAGATTTCAACCAGAGGGGATACTACCATCAAAATATGTTTAAAATTTTAAATCAAATTAATATAAATTAAATATCAATCCAAATGCAAAATCTAACATATCATTAAGCTATAAATGTCAAAACAAAATTCAATCTTTAAGAACTTAAAGCTGAAACTCAATCCATCTTCCGCAATTATTTACTGAAAGTGATAAATTAAAAAAAACTCTATCTCACAAAGGAGCCAACGTCAAATCAAGTATATTTCTATATTCAGTCTCAATCAATCTCTTGCCAGCAAGGAGGTGGCCCGTGTCCTCTGACTGTGTGGCTTGACTAGTAGGTCCACATATGATGCAGTTACGACCAGAGTCATCTGACCAGGTAGTTATTTCTAAATGACACCATTATATTACGGTCATAACTGTAGCCTGTATGCTTCTCAATGGCTTTACCCTTTGAGTTGTGAATCATATGGTGCACTTGATAGGGCAAAAAGTCATATGTTAGCTAAGGTGGACTTAAACTTATCTTCTTAGACAAATGCCACCCTAGGTCTACAAGATTTTCTTAGACAACGCAACCCATGGCTGCTGACAAGGATCCTTCGGTTAGGTTAGGTCGACTACCTCCTTTGACTAAGTAGAGTATGAATCACGATAGCCCGAGATGATAAAACCATAAGATCTTGATCGGGCACGTCATCATTCCCCCAACCATCTGCTTCAAGTTAAAGGATGATGAATTTCAGAAATCTAAATTCTAAATCTCTACATACTGATGTTATACGCTATGCATTTAACGATCTAATGACTAGCCTTAATCAAAAGTTCTCTCTCAGTATTTGGAGGGGTAATTAATTATAGGTGATTGCGCCTATAAGAAACCTAGAACCAGATCTAAAGCCCTCACAAAAATGAGGATGAAATCTCTAGGTAATGTCTTATATATAATTTCATGTGCCTTCTGAAAATTTTAACGACATTTAATCTACTCTCTTAATTGATAGGTCGGTGGCAAATTTTTAAAGCCGTTAGTGTCGAAACATCGAAATTGATCAAATGAGATTGTCCGCGCTCAATCCGGACAAGTCTGCGTAAATATTAAGCTATCAAAAGCGATAATGCACATTTTTAAACTAAATTTGACGTGATTCGACGTCAACTTGAACCAAACGACCTCCGACCACGAAATGGACAAATGAAGGCCCAAAACATCAAAATAATCTAAGATTGACATATATTGCCCATATAATAATGTTGACATAAAATTCTGAAATAGGATTAATTAAACACTTAAATGAAAGCCTTGTACCTAACCCTAACTCCTCTATTTCACACCTGCAAGCCCCCTCCTCTCGATTTTCCTCCCATTCGGTCCCATTCTAGTGAACCAAGGCCGTCCATCCTGCCTCTCACGTGATCCGAGCACCATAGCCGCACGCAAGCCCCATTCGCCACGTCCTCCTACACGTCATATTGCTCTTATCTGTCCCGTGCTCATGTGTGCAGCCGCCCATCCTCAGCCTGCAAGACGCAGACTCTTCCCAGACCTTCTCAGCATGTGTGCTTGCGCCTTCCTGCGTTCAAGATCGTGCTCAGATCCTTCCCTCATGAACCACCACAAGTTGAAATAAAAGTACTGTGCAGATCTTTCTTGACACGTGAGAAAACTGCTGATATGCAGTATATATACTCATCTTATGTAGAAATCTGTTATAGAGTATCTAGAATGTATTTTTCGTTTATACTATACATGTCTTTCTTGTAAGGGAAGTGTTTAAGAAGGATGCGATCTTTTAATAGTAATTTGAGATTTTTACATGTTGTCAATTTATACTAATTATAATTTGTTTAAGCTATTATATTTGTAATTAATGCTTAAATTAAATTTGTGTTTTTTTATTTAGGTGTTAGATATACATTGACATGGTGGGCTGATGTATTTGATCATGGTGTTTACACCACCCATACATGCCTTTTTTGGCATGGTAGACCTGACCCTTGTAGCCCTTATGGGGACGACACGGAAGGTCACAAATATTGTCAAAATTTTATCTAAAATTCTAAACTTGCAATGAAACTCAATTAAAATAAGCAACATTATTCAAATCCCTAAAATTAAATCAATATTAAATTGAATAACCCGCATGGGTCCCGAAACTTTGCTGAATGCTTAAACTTAATGTCTGAGGATGATGTACGAGTTGATTATCGGTTGGGTTTATGGATCGGGTTCGGGTTAACAAAACCTAAAAAATCTAATAATAATTTTATAAAAATTCAACTTAGTAAAATATTTGAGAAACTAATTCTGTCATATTACAGTAGATCTGATCCTCTATTATTAAATTAATAAAGTCGACATGATTTAAAGTAAATAATAATAATAATACATCTACCCCAATGATGGTTGTATTAAAAAGAGATTTCAACTAGAGGGGATACTACCATCAAAATATGTTTAAAATTTTAATTCAAATTAATGTAAATTAAATATCAATCCAAATGAAAAATCTTACATATCATTAAGCTATAAATGCCTAAACGAAATTCAATCTTGAAGAACTTAAAGCTAAAACTCAATCCACCTTCTGCAATTATCTACTGAAAGTAACAAATTAAAAAAACTCTAGCTCACAAAGGAGTCAACGTCAAATAAAGTATATTTCTATATTTACTCTCAATCAATCTCATGCCAGGAGGTGGCGTCCTCCTCGTGGTGACTTAATAAGTCCACATATGATGTAGTTACGTCATCCGGCCGGGTGATTGTCATGACAATGACATTATATTATGATCATGACTGTAGCTCGTATGCTCCCTAATTGATTTTCTCTTTGAGTTGTGAACCATATGGTGCACTTGATAGGGAAAAAAGTCATTTGTTAGATAAGGTGGACTTAAGCTTGTCTCCTTAGACAAACGTCATCCCAGGTTTATAAGGTTTTCTTGGACGACGCAACCCATGACTGCTAATAAGGTTTCTTCGGTCAGGTTAGGTCGACTACCTCCTTTGACTAAGTAGACTGTGGACCATGACAGTCCGGGATGATAAAACCATAGGAGATTGATCGGGCGCGTCATCATTCCCCCAACCATCTGTTTCAAATTAAAGGATGCTGAATTTCATAAATCTAAATTCTAAAACTTCACATATTACTGCTATACACCACACATTTAGCAATCTAACGATTAGCCTTAATCGAAAGTTCTCTCTCAGTATTTGGAGGGGTAATTAATTATAGGTGCTTGTGCTATAGGAAACCTGGAACCAAATCTAAAGCCCTCACAAAAATGAGGGTGAAATCTTTAGGTAGTGTCTTATCCACTATTCCATCTGACTTCTGAAAATTTTAATGACATTTAATCTACTCTCTTAATTGAGAGGTCAGTGGCAAATTTTCAAAGCTTTAAGCCCTCACAAAAATGAGGGTGAAATCTCTATGTAGTGTCTTGTCTTATCCGCTATTCCATCTAACTTCTGAAAATTTTAATGACATTTAATCTACTCTCTTAATTGAGATTGAGAGGTCGGTGACATTTCAAAATTTTAGATATATAATATGTTGTTAAAGTTTATATTTAATACATATTATTAAGGATCTCCGATCTTAATATTTTAGAGAGTGTGTTCCTAGCCTAATTTTGTCAATGGAAATCAACCTAATATAAATGCCTACATATCTTACATGCCCATAATTCTTATTTATTTATATATCTAAATTTTAATATTTACATAAATAATACCTACATCATTAATAGCACGTCGAAAATACTACTATCATAAACTTTTTTGAAATCAAATACATATTTTCATGCATAAGACATGTATACAAAAATCAAATTTTAGGTGTTAGATATATAACTGCATAATAATTCTGTGATATGTATATAAATCTTCCATTAATTTTATGATTTCAGTCATCTTATCAAATTCTAATGGAGTTAATGTTTTAGATATCTTGGGTCCATTATTCAAAGTGATTGTTAAATAAATTAGAAAGTTATCAGCAAAATTCAAGTTGGATTTTTGAAATGGAGTAATGCTTCGGCCTATCGTATGATAAAAATGATTAGACTTTAAAAAAAAAAATTTATAAGATAGCGGTAAGGCCTACAATGCTTTATGCTTATCAATTTTTATTTGATTCTCTTTAAACTTTATGTTGGTCCAAATTTGTGACCTCACGGCGTTATCCTCCATGACTACATTTAGATCGCTTTGACCTACCGACATCTATTCTAAGCGTGCGGTGTCTTTAATCGTAATGGTCGTAGTTTTCAATCCCATCATGATCTTCTAAGCGCAATGGGGTCTTCAAATACCTGGAATTTTGAAAGACGCTCCTTTGACAATTTTTCTACTAATGTTGATATTTTGACAACATTGTTAAGATCTTGCAACTTCTGCATACGGGAGAGGGATCGATTCTTCCCAATATCACCCTCTGAAAAAAGGAAATTGCTAGACAAGTCCCATATATGTACATCTTCTTCATCATGCAAGGTAACAGATTTTACTCTAATAAGGACTATATTCTTTGCTATTTCAGTGCCAAGTCCATTAAAACTGGATATGAGAAGTTGAGCACGCTTGAGGCAAAGAGTCATCTCATGGTCTCCCTTCCATACACAGACAGCTACCGACTATGAAGATCCTCATCGATCTCCTGCGGTTTGCTCCCATTCCCCTCCAACTCCATGTCTTGAATCGTAGTGAGATTGCTATTTGTAGCTTCCTTCGTCTCCAATTCCGTCGATTAGATCAACTGATCTCCCATTTGCTTGTTCACAGAGGATTTTTTTTGTTTTGACCTGCTCATCTTCCTCTTCAGCGACAGCTCCTGCCACTTTCTTTCTACGAAGCATATAGAGCAATGCCTCTCTCAAAATTGCACAGCACCCAACCCCGAAGACCAGCAACAATAAGAAGCAGTGATACAAGTGGAAATCCTGATCTGCCATGAAAATCTGCCGAGGGAGGGTCGGCCGAATGGAGATGAGATCAGTATGACTGCGGCTAGCGCGGTGCGTGCGGCTGGATGGCCTTCGATTTTCTGACCAAGAGAAAATGAGAGTGGAAGGGAAACAAGCAGCTGCTCGGCTCGGCTGGGTTCGTGCAATTTCTCTAAGAAAAGAGAGACAATCATGCTCTCTGTTTTCGTTCCCTTCTGCATGTGCCGGACGGACAGGATAGACGAAACGAACGGGATGCAGAGCTCATTCCGATTGGGAGAAGTAGGGAGGCTTGGGTTTTCTCTCCGTTCGAGCAGTAGGGAAATCGGGAAGGGAGTTCGACATAGTTAAGTGATGAGAGCCCCCAGAGAGGCCTCTTCCATGTATCAGAGGAAAAAAAAAATACTTTCCTGGGAGAAAATATTATATGAGGAGTTATGATACATGTGGACTCTAATTAAAATGAGACATGTGATATTAGACAATTTTTTATATTAATTTTAATATAAATTAAAAAAAGCTGAGCAGAAGTGGCGGAATATGGGAAGAATCGATCCCTCTCCCGTATGCAGAAGTTGCAAGATCTTAACAATGTTGTCAAAATATCAACATTAGTAGAAAAATTGTCAAAGGAGCGTCTTTCAAAATTTCAGGTATTTGAAGACCCCATTGTGCTTAGAAGACCGTGATGGGATTGAAGACTACAAGTGATGTCCACAAGACGGCGATGCGCTTAGAATAGCGTGTGGTGGTCAAGCAATCTAGATGTAGTCCCATCGTGGATAATGTGGGCTGTGTTTGGACCAACATAAAGTTTAAAGAGAATCAAATAAAAATACTAATAAGCTTAACTCAACTTAAATGAAAAAAATAAATCAAAGTTAAATCAATATGCAAAAAAAAAATGTATATATATTTTATTTTATATAGATATTTGAAGATTCTACTGCGCTTATAAGAGTGTGATGGGATTGAAGCTACTGTCTCAAGACAGAATATGTAGAAGGCATAATGGGTAGTCAAAGTAGCTCTGGTACTGTGATGAACGCCAAAATTTAGCCAGATTTTTGGACTTACATTTAATATCAAATCAAAATTAAAGTTGAAAATAAGACTTCTAAACCATAAAAATAAGAAAAATCAAGCTACAATAAGCAAATTCAAATGATATTTATAATGCGACTCAATAGTTCATCATGAGTACAAATGGAACTTATTATGGATTTAATAACTTGGCCTTGGACCAAAAGAAATGCAAAGTGAGTCTTATAAGAGATTCTACACCTCTCAAATGATGAATTCAATGAATATTTGGGTTGTATTGTATCCAAATAATTAAAAGAACTTGATTCAAATGTGAGCAAGACTCAGAACTTATATAAAACATATAAAGGATACTATGCTTGAAGTTCATCTCTCACATGAAAATAAAGCTCAAGTTAGATTTGAAAGGTGATTTACAAGAGGGCTTGATGTGTTGCTTACAAGCAAAAACATGACTTGATAGCTTTGTATATAATGCAAATAAAGCTATTAAATGAATGATTGAATTTTATTATAGATCTCTTTGGAATTATTAAGAAGAGCTGAAGGAATTAAAAAAAGGGGAGAAATAGAAGCTTATAATGAGCTCTACATTCACCTATATGGATTATATGTGCTCTTTAGGTAAACATTCAGATGATACTTACATTTTGTCTTGAAAGAATTAAAAAGTTGGAAACGAATGAGCAAGCATAAAAAAGATGCAACATTTTGTACATGAATGAGAATCAATACTAGACATGATGAACTTGCGGAGAATTAGAAGCTTGGTAATAAGAATAATCAAGCTTCATAAAAACTCATAAATTCAATGAATTCTGAACTAAATTTGAAAAGTTTAATATTACTTCAAATGATTGAACAAAAGTTAAAATATGCTACGTCACTGGATTCACAACATATCGTTCAAGTGAATAGAAGATGCTAATTAAAGCTTCAACTAAATTATTGCTTGCATTATGAACCGAGCTTATACTCAAATTTATCATCTCAAAATGTATGCAAATAATCAAGATTTTAATAAAATGAATAGTACATGAATCACGCAGGCAATTCATTTATGATATATATAGATTCACTTAAATAATTCAATGGAATGAGATTTACACACATTATGATGCATGATTATAATTTAAATTTAATGCTTCAAAAGTGTACACATATTCTTAATACACCCGCATGGGCCCCGACACTATGCTGAATGCATGAACTTAGTGTCTCAGGATGCTGCACAGGTTAATTCCCGGTTGGGTCTTAGGACTGAGTTCGGGTTAACAAAATCTAAAAATTCAATAATAATATTATAAGAATTCAAACTTAGTAACATATCTGAGAAGCTAATTCTATCATATGATAGTATATCTAATCCTATATTATTTAATTAATAGAGTCGACAGGATCTGGAACAACAAAATAATACATTTACCCCGATGATGGCTGTGTTGAATGGAGATTTCAACTGAAGGGGATACTTACCATCAAAATGTTCTTACAAGCTCAAATCAAATCAATCTAAATTAATAATCAATATAAATATAAAGTCAGATAAATTACTAAGTTCTAAATGGTTAAATAAAATTCACTATTTATAACTTAAAATAAAACTCAATTCATCCACCTTCCGCTATTGTTTGTCGTAGATGGTTGTGGTGTTTATTTCTCAAACTCTTTGGGGGAATTAGAAAAATAAAACATTTTATGTGTTGGGACACTACGTAGATCCACCAATGTTCTTATCAGGGTGATCAGGTACGATATTGAGGAATGATGTACTATCTCGAGAGTAGAAGTCACCATCATACAATGGACTTAATCACCAAATAAAGACTCCTAAAGATAATGGGTCTTCGAATGTACCTGAGATTCTTCCCTTACTTTACACGAAAAAGTAAAGTAGGATTTATTTTAAACCAGGTTCATTAAGTTCCCTATGGAGGCAAGCCCCCATAGTTAATCACATCTTAAGGAATTAGATTCCTTAAGAATACTCTCGATTAAGGTAAATGATCATTGTCTCCAAAGATTTCAAAGATAGGAATATCAATAAATTGGTTATTTTTTGAAAATTTAAGTGGGATTGATCAAAAGGAGGGAGTTATTGAAACCAAAAGGAGAAAGGTATGGGATGCTTATGATACTAGGAAGCATAATAAGCATCCCAAACTATCTTATGGTTGGGCTTTATATTTTTGAAATTTGAGAAAAATTATATGTTTTAGTTGAATGTTTATTAGAAATATAGAGCTTACAATTTCATAATACAAAATCATGGAAATGCTTAAGAGGTGAGGATTTATATTTGTAGCCCACAAAGAGAAACAATGACCTCAGATCCTAAATCTAGTGAGCTTTGGTGAGGGCCGAGGCATGACCTAAATCTAAGGCAAAAATGGCCATATGGTTTACCTTCACAAGAGAGGATAAACCACTCGACTGTTGGACTTACAACTGCCTGGGGGTGGCTGCCAACTAACTCCTCCTACGATTTTAAATACATGTAGACAAGTCTTATTCTTTGCAAGATATCTAAGTTGTTGTTTATTCAAAAAGGATATTAATTCCTTAAACACACTCCCTAAGAGACTAGATCATGTAGGGCATGAATAATGACTTAAATCTAATGCACATTTTTGTTAAGTTTTATTCTAATTTTTGGACAATTTATTTGACTCAGGCTATGGGATTCATATACCTAATGCATGAGAAATTTTTTATGGACCAAAAATCAGAAAGAATGAGGTGGGTTTCTACCATGGCTCTCAAAGGTCAAGTCATGTTCTCTGACAAAGGTGGAAGACCCTCCATTAGCAAGAGTGAAGCAAAATGCTTTTATGCATGATGTGAGACGTACAACATCCAGCTAAGGGGTTGCTAAATCTTTTATTATCTTGATTTATGTCTTAGGCTTTAGGTGAGGTTATGAGTTGTTAATTTTAATTTTGAGTTGAATAATTAGATAGAAAATTTATTTTTCCCTAAGGGCCTAATTACATCTAGGCCATTCATTAATCAATGAAGAAACTAGGAAAATCATGCCATCTTAATGCATAAGCTAAACAAACATCAAATAATTTTATAACTATCGCAAAAGAATAAGAGGCCGATGTGGTTGGGCTCCACCGCACAAACCCAAAAAGAAAAATGGGTAGTTGAGCTCTACCCTTATACAACCTGGATTACAAGTGAATAATTATAATTAAAATGAATTCATGTTATGGGGGTCTTCATTCTTCATTCTTCCTTTCTCCTTTTCTTCATCTCTTTCTTTCTTAATTTCTTTCTTTCGTTCTTTCCTTCTTTTGGTTGGTTAGGATGTGGTTTGCTCTAAGGCTTTACATGGTACATAAGACATGATCATCAATGTTCATCATAATCTCCCATAACATTCATTCCAAATCTTAATTGCAAAATTACATCAAAATGGGAAAAGCAAATCTAATAAACATGCAAAACATAGATAAGCTAAACATTCCACACAACCCAATTAGTTATATGAATAATTTGGGCTTAGCACCCCACACATGGGTAATTAAGTCCACTTGTCTTAGTTTGGATTATGCTTAGGGGTATAAGCAACCTGCACAGCAAAATATTAATATTTTTATTACAGCACCCCTTAAGCACAATTCCTTGCAGAAGATAATGATTAAACTAAGATCGTCCAATCATCCAGTCTATGCACATGCACCATAACATCCCATCAAAAAATATTACATCACAAAATAAAATCAAGCATCAAACTAGGCACCGCCCTAATATAGGACGAGAAATAGTGACTTAACCTAATGTGTGTGCCATTTAAGGCTTGTGTGGTATGTCTTAGCTAGGCTTTAAGGTTAAAATTTTCTAAGTGTGAAGGGTTCAACTTAGAAAGTGGTTTCATTTTAAGTGATTTAGTTGATTTGTCAATTTTATTTAATGATTTGATTTAGTTTGAATGAAATTACATTTAGTTACTAGATGTTATAAATAGAGGAAAAGAGAAGAGAACTTCTCTTTCCTCCCTACCTTAAGTAATTTCTAAGGTAGATTCATTAATGATTTTTCTTTAGTGAATATTTTATTATGTGTTTTAATTAATCCTAAGTTTAGATTTTCTCTAAATAAACCTATTCAATAAGAAAGGCATCTTAGGATTAATTAAGGTGAATTACTGTCACATAACACATAACTATTTATTTCTTTCCACCATGTATATCATGCATATGAATAATGCTAAGCATATCTATACATACATATGAATATTTTAGCACATTTTGATGATGAATTCTATGAGATGTTGCTTAAGAAAATTTTGGATATTCTTATGAATGCATGTTTTTATTAAGAAGAAAAGAGGGACCCTTTTATCAATTAATCAAATACACATTCATATGTATAAAAGATATAAGTGAGTAAGGTGCCATTATTTTCTACACCAGGGGTGTAAGGTACAAGACCTTCTTAGGGCTACTTAAAGCCTCACAATCCCGGGATGTCCAAACTAATATATCACTTTTCTTAAATACATGTCCATGTAAAAAGAAGAAGAAGCAAATGGATGGAGAGTCATGCAAAAGATTTTATGTTTGATTTTTGGTTGTCATTTACATGTGTAATGTGAGGATCCTTCTTAAGTCATAACATGGGAGTGCATAGGAATAGATTTGAGCAAGTGTCATGTTATTTTCAAATGAACTATACACTTTGCAAATCCTATTCAAGTCTATGTTAAGAGAAGAGAAGAAAGTCACATAACACATTTTATGCTATAATCACATGCAAGCTTATAAGTACTTATAAGTAGCACACCTTCCTTTATAATCTTTGATTTATAGATTTTGAAAAAAGTTTTTGATTTAATAATGATTATAGCCACTCATATTCTTAGCTTTAGCCAAATTATGCAATTTGACATAAAAGGAAACATTTTATTTAATTGATTTTTCAAAGACATGAATGCATAATTTCATATGGCATACAATATTTAGCATGCTTGGAAAGAAATAAAGTGATATAAGCATGTAACTTCATTCACCCAAATTAATTCTTAAGGATAATCCTATAAGATCAGATTATTCAAAGTGAATCAAAATTCTTTAAAGAGTTTTTTACTTTTGAATTTGATTTAGCTTAGGAAATGTAAAAAGAGTTTGCTGGTCCTAACCCATTTCCCCCATGTGTGAGTTGGTTTAGCTTAATTTTAGAACAATTAGATTGATTTTATGTTTCATTTAGGTTAAGGTGTGAATTAAATCCATTAATTACCCCTTACCTACACCACTTTAATATAATTAACCTAACAATTATTAGCCAACATATGATATGCAAGCACATGAAATTTAAATCAGCAATGCACCTAAGAAATAAATGGGTCTAATCCAATCGGCTCATAATTATTGATTAATTAAGCTAAAGGGTTTTCATTAAGTACTTTCATAACCTTCTCAGACATGTGAGTTGGATATGATTTCCTTTAATTTATCTTAGGCTTTTGAACACCTAAGGATCTACCTAGTAAGAGATTGATTAACTTCAGATTAGTTTTGAAAATTTGATTAGACTAATTAAGTAGATCATTAGTGGATTAATCCTTAATTATGTTTGAATTCAGTAAGGAAAGGTGGTTTAGGGAATAACTTAGGAAAAATATCCCAAACTCATTCCATAAACCTCCTTCATACTTAAATAATGTCTAATTATCTCAATTAAGGGATTAAATCATTGCTCATATGCTTAATTACACTTAATTACATTAAGATGGTGATTAGGGATTAATTAATTAATTTTTCTAATTAATTCATTAATAAATCCCAAAAAATTTTGGGAGGTAGAAGTCATCCCACTAAACATGTCTGAGAAATTTAAAATTAATTAATGAAGTAATTAGGGAGTAATTAACGTAATTTAATTTTTAAATAAACCTTAATTAAGGAAAAATCATTGTTCAAAATCCATTAGAAATAATTTTATATTATTCCTCACTAAATTATCTTTAAAATGAGCCCTCATTTATAATTTTTTGGATTTTTTCTATATTTAGTTATGAATTTATGAAGTTTCAGTGATTAAAGAATAGTTAAAATACCCTAATTATTTAACTAATCTCGTCGACGTCACGTAGACCACTAACGTGGCGCGCTTTCCACGTGGTGCCATAGGATTGGTTATTTAAGTTGTCACAACGCGTGTCACATCAGCTGGTGGCGCAACATGCTTTCCCCTTGGACCTGATCAAGGATCGGACATCCAAAGTTAATCCCATGGTTTTAAAGGGTGTAATCAGCAGATCTAGTGAGATTTAATTAGGGCCTTCCATCCAAAACATGCGGGATGGATGACCCATGATTCATCCTTGCCTAAGTTAAGTGAGATGGAGGCCATCCGTCCTCCATGGCTTGATCCAAGCTCACTTGAACTCGGATTAGGCAAAGATTCACCCCACACCATCAAGAGATGTATGGAAGAACATGCAACATCTAGGATCTAATGGGATTACAATTCTCTTCACAAAAGACCAAACAATTTTCAATGGAGGATTGGTTTTGAGTCATACCTCATCAGAGGCTATCACCAGTGCTTCCAATAGAGTTGGTAGATTAGTCTAGTGGAGACGAAGCTCTATTGATAGTTTCAAGCCTTGATTTGAAGTGGAGGTGTGGGTTGACCAAGCTCCCCTTCAATGATGTATATCTTTGATCGAAATCCGCCTTCCTATGGCTTGGGGACTTGGGAAATTCTTTGGGTGAGCTAGACTTGCTTCCTTGATGGTGCTTGCAAAGTGAATTGAGGTTTGGTGGAGAATTGAGTGAAGTGGAATTTCCTTATACCTCCCCTATTTCGACTTTAAATAAAACTGATAAGGAGAAGTTTGAATGAGAGAATTCTTAAAGCTTGAGGAAGCTTGTTCTTGACTCTGAGCTCAATCAATTGAGTGTGTGTGCATTGAGTTGGAATGAGGGGAGTATATCTCCTCTGATTGATGGCGAGTCATCTTTCCATTTTGATCAATCGAGGAGATGGATAGGTTGTTTAGGTGTTAGGATCTGTGCTTGATTTTGGTAGAGGAGTAGAAGAGAGGAAGTGCACATGTGTTAAATGAGTGTAGGAGGTGATCTAAGTGGAAAATTTTCATTGGAGGGGTCAGTTTGGCCTTGGGTTGGGTCATAGCTGACCCAAGCCCATTGAGTCATCTTCACCACCCTCCTTAGTGTCCATGTGGTCCACTAGAAGGATGCCAAGTGGCCATGAGATGGAATTGGCCAAATTCCAAGTGAATTTTTCCATAGGTTACCCTTTGACCCAAGGGTAAATGGTCATTTGGTCTTGATTTTGATTTGGGTGGATTTGAGATGGTTCAAAAATAGGTTGGGCCAAATTTCAAAGAATTTGGAGTTGATTTGATATGATTTGGCTCAAGTTGACCCATTTAGGTCAAAATAGGTCAAGTTGACCAATTTGGTCAAATTTGGTCAAACCATGGGTTAGGTCAAGTTCAAATGATCATTTGGAGCTTATGAGTATCATTGATTTGGTTCAATTTGATTTATATTTTATTTTGGTTCATTTGAGTTTACTTAGGTCAAATGGGTCAAGTTGACCAATTTGACCCATTTGACTAATTGTTAGTCATGGGTTGGTTTAAGCTTGGTTGATCATTTGAAATATATTGCAAGCTTTGGTTTCAATCAATTTTGGTTTGGTTTGATTTTAAGTTGATTTGACATTTTAGGTCAAGTTAGGTTCATGGTCAATTGGGCTAGGTTGGGTCTTGTTGGCCAATTAAGGCTTTGGTCAAGTTCAAAAAGTGATTTAGAATGAATTAGATCCATTGGTTGCAATCAATTTGGCTTAGATGAAGATTTGACCCATTTTGACTTTTTAGGTCAACTTGGGCCAAGTGGCCAATTTGGCTTGGTTTGGCTCAATTGATAGCTTGATCATGTTCAATCATCGATTATGGATTTGTTTAGATCAGTGGTTTCAATGAATTTGGCATATGGTGAATTTTGGCTAATTTGGGTTTCATTTGGTCTAAGTGTTGACTTGGTCAAAGGCTAAGTTTGACTTAGTTTGACCAATTTGAGTGATTAATCATAAATCTAAATTCTAAAACTCTACATGCTGCTACTATGCACTATGCATTTAGCGATCTAACGACTAGCCTTAATCGAAAGTTCTCTCGATTAAGAGGGTAATTAACTGGTGATCTATAAGAAACCTAGAACTAGATCTAAAGTCCTCACAAAATGAGGGCGAAATCTCTAGATAGTGCTTATCTACTATTCCATCTACCTTCTAAAGATTTGACCGACATTAAATTATACTCTCTTAATCGAGAGATCGATAGTGAATTTTTGGAGCTCATAAATTTTTGGCGACTCCACTGGGGACATGTTTTTCTTTCCATCTTTGGCTAGTCGAATTTGAGCTATAGTAGTAGTTGAGCATGATAAAATTTTAAATTTTAAATCAATTATCACTGAAATTAAATTTAAATAAACAATATTCTTATGACTAATCTATTTGTTCTTTATATCAGTTTGCTCTATTATAAATCTGTATTATGAAAGTGTGTGGTGATACATCAATTATTGACTACTAATCCTCATCTTTCATTTGCAAAGATAAATCTTAAGAGCACCGAAATGCAACCAGGTCTTGGAGCCAATATCTGGCACTAATGCTATAATCAATTGAGATGCTAGACCATCCAATTGATAGACGTGTGTTTAAATTTGGATTGGGGACAATCGTAGGGTACTTATTGAAGTGATCGGGTATGACATTGGGGTATGATGCACTATCTCAAAAGATAGAAGCATCACCCTTCAATGGACCTAATTACCTAATAAGGGATCCTAAGACATGATGGGTCTTCGAATATACTAGAGATTTTTTTTCTACTTTATATGGATGGATAAAGTAGGGTTTATATTAAACTAGGTTTTAAAGTTCTCTATGGAGGCAAACCTCCATAGTTAATTACATCTTAAGGAAGATAAATTCCTTAGGAATACTCTCTATTAAAGTAGACTATTAAGATCTCCAAAAGATTTTGAGGTTAGTCTATCAAATGATTGACTATATTTGGAAAATCAATCAGGATTTATCAAATGGAGAGACTTATTTTTGGAATCCAAAGGGAGTAAGTAGGGAATGCTTTCGATACTAAGAAGCTTAGTGAGCATTCCAATCTATCATATAATTGGGCTTTACATATTTGAAGTTCAAGATGATTATTTTGTTTGAGTTAAAATTTTATTAGGCTACTAAGGCTTATAATCTAACAACACAAGATTATGGGAATGCCTAGGAGGTGAGGATTTATGCTTATTTCCTGAAGGAAATAGCTACCTCGGATCCTAAATATAGGGAACTTTAGCACGACCTAAATCTAAGCGACAGACAGTGGTTTATCTCCACAAGCTAGAATAAACCATCCAACTTCTGGACTTACAATTGCTTGGAGTGGCTGTCAGCTAACTTTTCCTATGATTTTGAAATCATGTAGTCTGGTATGAATTGCAAGATAATTAGGATAGTTATTTAACTTTCAAGAGAAAAAAGTCCTAAACCCACTCCCTAGGATACTATAGCATGAGTGGTATGAGTAATGCAAAATCTTTTCAAATTTTATTTAATTTTGAAACTCTTTTGGGCTTTTATTTTGATTATGCATGATAAAATAAAGTTGTTGGCCAAATCAAAAGATAAAGAGGGTGAAGCTCCATTAGCAGAAGTTGATTTCACAGGTCAAGTGATCTCTATGCGTGTAAGGATGGAGGCTCTCAATTTTCAAGAGTGATTCAAGATGATATGCATGATGTGAGACATACAACGATACAATTAAGGGGTTGCTAAATATTTTAATTATCTTGATTTATGTCTTAAGCTTTATAATGAGGTTATGAGTTGTTTAAACTTTAGTTATGAGTGATTAATTGGGGTAGAAAAATTAATTTTTTTCTAAGACCCTAATCACATCCAAGCCACACATTAAAGCATCAATCATAAGAAACTATGAAAAGCATACCATCCTAATGCACAATTTAAACATAACATCAATCAATTTTATAAATTATCACAAAAGAATAGAAAGCTGGTGCGGTTGGGTGCTGCCACACAACTCGTAAAAGAAAAAAGATGGGTAGCCAATCTCTACCCTTATACAAACCGAAATTACAAAATAATAATTATAATTTTATTAAAAGCTATGGGGGTATTCTTTCCTTCATTTCCTCATATCTTCTTTCTTCCTTTTATTTGTTGGACTTCAAGGCATCATAAGGCTTCCCAGGATAAAGCCTTCTAGCCACTGCTCATCCTAATCCCCCATAGTATTAATCCTAATTCATAATACAAAATTATATTAAAAATAAGGAAAGTAAATCTAACTACACCTGCAAAATAGAGGTTAGCTAAACACACATACAATCCTAAGCAATTATATGTATGATTTAGACTTAGAACCACGCACATGGGTGACCAAGCCCACCTGTCCTAACTTGGATTATGCTTAGGGGTTTAAGCAACCTATAAAGAGAGCATTTATATTTATCTTTAAGAATTTTCTTAAGCATAATCCCCTGCAGAAAATATGATTAGGCTAATATCGGTCTACCATCCAGTCTACGAAGCATACACCCTAACATCTAGTCTTAAACAATACATCATAAAACAAAATATGCATCACATCATACACCATCCTAAATTAGGACTAGAAGTGGTGACTTAATTCTAATGTGTGTGTTAAGGCTTGTGTGGTATGTCTTACAAAGAATTAGAGTTGCATTTTTTAAGTTTAGAAAAGTTCAATTTAACATGAAAGGTTGGTTTCACTTGAAGTTGTTTAATTGATTTGAGAATTTTAATTTGTGTTTTCTTTTGTTTCATATGATTACACTTAGCAACTAAGTGTTATAAACAGAAGAAAGGGGATCATTCCCTTTCATCCCTACCTTAAGCCACTTTCTAAAGTACATTAATTTGATTTAGTTCCCTTTAGTGAATGGCTTATTAAATGATTTAATTAATCTTAAGTTTAGGTTCACTTTAAATAATCCTATTCAAGATGAAATGCTTCTTATGATTAATTGAATTGAATTACTATCACATGACTTGTATTCAATTCTTCTTTTCCATCACATATAACATGCATATGATTTTAATCCAAAGTGTATCTATACATGCAACATATTTTGGAACACTTGAATGATGAATGTAGATATATGTTTGAAGTTTATATATTTCATTTTGATTGAATTATTTAATCATATTAATTTAAAGCTCTATCTAAATTCTTATACAAAAATACATAGGAATAAAATTAAATAGGCATGTGTCATTGTTCACCAGGGAAGTGAGGTTATCAAATGGCCTCCTTGGGGCTAGCTAAAGCCTCGTATTCCCGAGATGTCCAAACTATATATCCATTTGCATTCTAACATATGTAAATTTGTATGCATGAATATAGGAAAGAAAGCTACTAATCACATGACTAATTAATCCAAACACTTAATTGATTATGAGTGCATGCATTTTTAATAAAAAAATGGGGATTTTCATCCTTTAACCACACATACATATACACGTAAAGAGAAATGAGCAAGTATGTGTCTTTGTTAATCAAGAAAGTAAGGTAATCAAATGACCTCCTTGAGGATAGCTAAAATCTCATATTCTTGGGATGTCCATACTATATACTTTGCTATCTCACTACACATGAATGTATATGTAAATAAGAGGAAGAAAATCATGCAAAAATTACATTTCTATTTTATTAAAATGTTTATGTATGTGAAATAAAGTTCTATTCAAATTATAATGTAGAAACACATATGAATAAATCAAATAAGTACGTGTCGTTGTTAACCAAGGAAGTGAGGTAATCAAATGACATCCTTGGGGCTAGCTAAAGCCTCATATTCCCAGGATGTCCAGACTATATACTTATTAACATTCAAATATATGTAAAACCACATATGAATTAAAAAAAAAAGCTTTATTTCACATACCTAAGCTATAAGCACATGCAAATCCTACATGTATTCGTATCTATTATCACTCTAATCATTGTAATCGATTTATAAAATTTGAAAAAATAATTTGAATTTATTAGTGATAATAGCCACCCATGTTATAAATTAAATCAACACATACAAGCTTGCATAAAGGAAAATCCATTTTTACTTTACTTAATTTTGAAAAGATGGATGCATAAATTCAAATGACATACCAAATTTAACATGATTAGAAAGAGAACAATCAAATATAAGCATGTGCTTCATTCAACAAAACTATTTTCTAAGGAATGTAATTAAGTTGATTTGAATTAAGGATGTGATTTGAATTAAGGATGTGAAGGGAGGTTTGCTGATCCTAACCCATTCCCATGTTTGGTAATTAATTTTGGTTTAAGGAAATGTAATTAAGTTGATTTTACGAGTTAATTAAGTTGAACGCTTAATTAGATCAATTAATCACCCTTACTTATATCACCTTAAATTAATTAACCCACAAAGTTTGGGGTTAATTACTTAAGTAATTAAGGAATTATTAAGCTAATTAATTTTATAATTAAACCCTAATTAAGCCTTAATTACTACTCAAAATTAATTAAGAATATTTTAAATAAATTCTCCTTTAAAATACTTTTAAAATGAGTTTTTTTATATATTTTTCCAAATTTTCTACAATTAGATATGATTTTTATAATTTTTATCCATTAAAACACAATAATTAAGCCTAATTAACCCTTATTCTCATCAGTGCCACGTAGCGCACTAACGTAGTGTGCTTTCCACGTGGCACAACGAAATTGTTATTAAAAATAATCCTAGTTAGCGCTTGCATTGTGGTGGCGGAATGCACTTTCCCATGCTCTGTCCGATCTAAGAATGAACGACCATGATTAATCCCACAGCTTAATAGAATTAAAGCAGATCAATCTATCAGATCTAATCACGATCGCCCATCACTTGAATCGCGGTGCGTGATCTATCATCCGTGGCTAGGGAGAGCGAGTGCATTGTCGTTGATGAAATTGGATCGACTCAAAGACCGACACCTTCATGTAAAGAATCTAAAGGGATCCAATGGTTAAGATCACACAGGATGAAAGTTTTCTTTAAAAAGCTCTAACTCATTTTTCACCTAAGATCGATTTTAATGGCATATCTCACCGGAGCTCAAGATTGGTGGCAATTCTGATTAAGAAAGCTTCATCTAGTGGAGACAAAGCTCTACAAACATGAGCTCCAATTTGAGGTGGCTTGCTTGGAAGACCAACACCCAAAGTTTAGGAGGCCGGTGTTGATCGAAGTCCACCCTTCGATCATCGGGAAGCTTGAGGGATGATTCCTTCTTGCTCGATTAGCTCCAGAGATGGTGTGTGCAAAGTTAATTACACTTTAGTTGTGGTTTGAGCAAATGAGATTGAATGGAGGAGTGCCCTATTTCGTGATAAGAGAATGGTATAAGGGATGCTTTGGAACTCAAGAGGCTTTACACTGCCTGGGTTCTCTAGCTCTAAGAGTGCAAGTGATCATTTGGAGAATGAGTATCCCCTCCTTCTGATGATGGCTTGGCTTAATTTGGGTTATGATCGCACCAAGCTGGTGGTGAAGAATCGCCTAGTGGCTCTTTTGATTGGCCAAGGCTTGAAGACGCAAGGGGATTAGTGGTGTGCTAGGTGTTTCAAGTGCACCAATGGGAAGGGTGAGGTGATTTCACCTCCCATGGGTCATGGCAGACCAACCACCCCTTGGGTCAGGTTGGGCAGTGCCCTAAGTGCCTAGATGGACCATTAATAGAGTGTCAAGTGCCCAAGGAATGTAAATGACCACTTACATGAGTGATTTGTCTAATGTGAAACCCTTAACCCAAGGATATCTTGGACATTTAGCATGGGATTTGATTTGGGAAAAATTGAAATGAGCCAAAAGTGGGTTCGGCCAAATTTCAAGTCATTTGGGGTTGATTTAGTTCAATTTGGCTCATTTTAACCCATTTAGGTCAAATTAGGTCAAATCGGGTTAAGTTGACTAATTGGTCAAATTAGGTCAAACCAAGAATTGAGTCAAGTTCATATGATTATTTGGGATTTATTGGTGTCATTGGTTTAGTTTAATTTAGCTTAGATTTGATTTTGGTTCATTCGAGTTCATTTGGGTCAAATGGGTCAAGTTGACCAACTTGACCCAATTGGCCAAATTGGCTTGAGTCATAACTTGGTTTGGATTTGGTTGATCATTTGGACTATGTTGTAAGCTTTGGGTGAGTTTAATTTGGATTTCCTTGAGTTTTAGATTGGTTTGACCCTTTAGGTCAAGTTGGGCTCAATAGGTCATTTGGGTCTAGTAGGTCAATTAGGCTCAATTGAGGCTTTGGTCATGTTCAATAGTCAAATTGGAATGAACTTGAGTCATTGGTTACAATCAATTAGGTTCATATTTTGATTTGACCTAATTTGGTATTTTAGGTCAATTTGGGTCAACTTGGATCAAGAGGGCCAATTGGGATTGGTTTGGCTCAATTGAATGTGAATTCATGTTCAAGTATTGATTCTAGGTTGGTATGAATAATTGGTTTCAAGGGATTTGGCTTAGGTTGTAATTTGGCTAGTTTGGATTCATATGGGTTAAGAAGGTTGACTTGGTCAAAGGATGAAGTTAACTTGGTTTGACCAAATTTATGATAATTAATCAACCTAGGGTGATCAACAATCATGATAGGAGATCTTGGTGGGCTTTGTTAAATCTAATTTGGGTTGGATTGGAACTTGATTCACAAATAGGTCAAATTGACCACTTTGGGTCAAGTGGACCAATTGGGTTTAGTTGGCTTGATTTTGGGTTGAGTTTGATTTAGTTGAGTTTATATATGGATTTGGGATAGATATATAAATTTAATTACAATTTATTTGAGCTTGGATGAGTTTTGGTTCATTTGGATATTTCAAGTCAAAAGGGTTAAGTTAGGTTTGACTTGGGTTGGTTTTGGTTTGGCTTGATGATTGTAGGTTTTATTTATATTTGAGATGATAATTGAAGGAATAATTGATTCATGAGAAAATCAATTGAATTGGGTTGATTTGGGTTAAGATTTGGCTAAGCCCATGGAGTTGGGTCATCTGGCTTAGGTTTGGATTTTGATTTAGTTTAATTTAGTTTTGATGATTTGAATGTATATTTCATTTATATTTGTGAAGATGATTGAAGATGTGATTGATTCGTGAGAAAATCAATTGAGTTTGAAGTGATTTGAAGGCATGTTTGGCTAAGCTCATAAAGGTAGGTCATAGGGCTTAGATTTGGATCTTGATCTAATTTGATTTAGTTTGATTTAGTTTTGATCATTTGAATATAGATTTGGTTTATATTTAGAAAGGTGATCGAAGATATGATTGATTTATGTGGAAATCAATGGAGTTTGGATCGATTTGAATTTGGTTAAGGCTAAGTTCATAACATAAAATCATAGGGCTTAGGTTGGTTTTGAATTTGGATTTCATCATGGGCCTCAATCATTTGGCTTGGAATTGGTTATAGATTTGGACTTCGATTTGATTTGAATTTAGCTTAGGAAAGTAAGCTTAGATTGGGCTTAGACTATAGGGTAGGTGGATCTCCCGAAGTCTTAAGGCATAGCCTAATCCTATGATTAACTTGTCTAAGTCTCTAGGCTTATGTTAAGTGTTTACCTAATTACTAGAAGTGTCATATGACTAAGAAAGTCTTTATATCTAGAAGACTCCTAAATTTAAGATGGGGAGATTGAGAACTCACTCCAAAAGTGAGGACAATAACTTCCTAGCTGTCGCTGATGCAAATAATCATCTACTTGAAGCACCTGCATATTGTACACACCAACCTGTGCAGGAGAGAAGGACAACTGGAATGATCACTAGTGCTACTAAGATTTCTTGAAAGAAAGCCTTTGTATTTGAAAGATTAGGTCATTCTGAGGTGTCAATCGTGAAAAGAATCATCACTAGACAAAAAGTTTCAGTCATACCTGTGAATACGACCACTTTATCAGTTGAACCTCTCACACTAGGAAAGCATGATTCTGAAGCCTCCTCATCTAGAGGAAAATTGGGTAGAAGGCGAAGAAGGAGAAGAAATGTTGAACTACAAGCTCAGTAGTTGCTGCTTGAATCACTAGCCATGCAATTATCCTTACAACCATAAGCAAGTATTTCTACCCCATAATAAATTTGAAAATTTTGAGATGAGAAAAAAGGAATAGCTCTACTAGTGATGTTAAGCGATAATTTTAGGCTCAACAATAGTCAGCTCCAACCCTTCAGAAGAAACAACATGAAATTTTATCAGCTTGAGTAAATAAAGTCTTGAAGGTTGTTAAGAAAAAATGGTCTAATAAAGAAGAGGTATCGAAAGCCAATTATCAAAGAAGCCAAAAATGCTCCACTACAGAAACTACCATCAGTGGTAGTAAGAACTCAAGACAATGATGGAGCATCATGGAATGATGTATGTCCAATGAATTGAAGGTCAACAAAAGAAAAATAAATATGGAGCCTCGAAGTACAACGAAGCTTCTTCATTTGAAAGCTAACCTAGAGACAAGGAAAAGAGAAATACTAAAGCTAGGTTTAACAACCATTATTCAAAAAAATTATACAACTAGTGGAACGAACAGTGTTCCAACCTATATGTGACTAAAGATGTGTAAAATGAACAACTCTAATGGTCAAATTAATAGTCCTTCTGAAACGTTAGTTCAAATTTTCCAATGAGGAAACTCAAAATTGTATATGCAAGAGTGAATCGCTTAAGGAGAAAAGGTGAAAAAAAGAAAAAAGTATCATGGAGGCTAGAGTTGCTCCTACAAGGAGACCTTCTCCTACAACCCCGGTGTGGTGTTTATTTTTGATTGTATATGGGAGACACCATGCAAATCTGAGGGTGTGCTTATCGAGGTGATCAGTTATGACATCAGGGAATGGTGCACTATCTCAAAAGATAGAAATCACTACCATATAGTGGACATAATAACCTAATAAGGACTCCTAAGGCATCATGATTCTTCGAATATACTAGAGATTTTTCTCCTACTTTACATATGATGTAGGACAATGGTGCTTTTTATGATATGATATTTATTACACTGATAATTCTTAAATCCTTATAAAAGAGTAATGATAAATGTACATTATTATTGAGCATATTCACAATATTATGAATTTAATGAAGTTGAAAAGATTTTGATTAAAGTTATGTTAACTACACTAGAGATCTGAATCTTATAAGTGCAAAGAAATAATTGAAAAGTTATGAACAATCTAACTCAGTATATTTAAAATAACCGAAAGGGGATAAGTTAAAGTCGACCTCTACAAACAAATCCGTCATTGTGGAGATCATGCTCTTCCTTAGAGTCCTTCTCAAGGGTTGTGATCACACACTCAAGTAGTTCACCAAGAGGAAAGCACACAAGAATAGTAAAAAAATTTAAGAAGATAACTTTTATTCCAAATTCAAGTACCAAGCATTACAAGAGCCTCCCCTATTTATAGGATTGAAAGAGAGTTAAGAATACTCAAACCTAACACCATCTAATCAACACCTACCACCACCTACTACCAAACCTACCACCATTATCAAACCTACTACTCATTCCATACCTACCCAAAATGTCATACCTACTACAATGATTCATGGGCCATCACATAAGAATAGACTAATACATATAAGCTCAAGACATATACAAAATATAAAAGCCCAATAATACATAACTTAAATTATAACAAAATGCCCAATCATGGATTTAAGCTTTATGATGATGACGTCGATGACGGTGACGATGATGTCCTGCATTAGCACTCCCTGGCTTTAAAGAATTCTCCTTTGGATAATGAAAATCCAAGTACTCTTGTAATAATTGTGAGTCTAGTTGATGTAACTCATCAAATGTAAGCCATGAATCTTCAAGTGGAGAAAGACCTTTCCAATGAATGAGAAACCTTTGAGTGCCTCCATCAAATGTGATGATAATATGGTCTTCTAAAATTTGATCTGGATGATGTGATCTTAAGCGATGAGATGGTATAGAGTCGGTGATGAAGTATGAACACATGTCAAGACTATTCAGAGAAATAGTGTTATATATGGCTTGCCCATGGTACAACGTTAAATTTGATACATTAAATATTGGAGAAATCCCAACATTCATTAGAAGATCTATTTCATAAGCATTATCATTTATCTTCCTTATAACTTTATAAGGACCAGATCTCTTGAGAGTTAATTTCTTAAGAGTTTGGAAATCTCGTCTAACTTTAACAAGAACCAAATCTCCCTCATTAAATTTTACATATCGTCTATGTGCATCAACATTAGCTTTATATTTATCATAACTCAGAGTAAGTTTTTGTTGAATTTCATGATGTAAATCATGCATGCTTTGTGCAAATGAAGATGCAAATGCACTAGACCTATATGTTACAGGAAATTCAACAAGATCAATTGGTTTTCTTGGATCATAATCAGTTACAATAGGAAAAGGATTCATACTAGTTAACCTATTAAGTAAACTGTTATAAGCAAACTCTATAGTAGGAAGAACTAGGTCCCAACTAGTAGTATGATCGATCACTAGACACCTAAGTAAATTTCCTAAGCTTCTATTAACAACTTTAGTTTGTCCATCTGTTTGAGGGTGGTAAGCTGTAGAAAATAAGAGTTTTGTGCTAAGCTTTTTCCATAAAGTTTTCAAAAATAGCTCATAAACCTTACATCACGATACAATTGTCTTAGTAGTCCATGTAACTATCTCACGAAAAGAAAATTATCGCTATATGTGATGCATATGATGTCTTATAACATGGAATGAAGTGTGTCATTTTAGAAAATAGGTCAACAACTACTAAGATAGAGTCAAAATGTTGTACAGTGTGAGGTAATCCTAAGATGAAGTCCATACTAAGATCTTCCCATGGTTTGTGGGGAATTGGGAGTGGTGTGTATAGACCATAATTTTGTTTTCCACTTTTTGCTACTTGGCAAGTATGACACAATGATACGAAGCAACATCTTTCTTAAGACTAGGCCAAAAGAACCTATCCTCCATCATAGCTATTTTATCTACCAAAATGACGATACACCTCCCGAATGAATTTCCTCAACAAGAAAATTTTAAAGTGATGAATCGGGATACATAGTTGTGTACCACGAAAGAGATATCCATCTCATATTTGATAATCCAGACTATTAATTGAAACATAAAATTTCAAAGATTCAAAAATTTGTTGAAAATCTTTACAATTAGGATAATCATCTTTAACCTTTTCAATCCAAGAACCTTCACACTCATGGTATTTAATAATATACATATTCTACTTAAGGCATCTGCAACTTTATTCTCGATACCAGATTTATGTTTAAGAATAAACATATATTCTTCAAGAAATTGAAGTCATTTTGCATGAAGAGAACTAAGTTTCTTTTAGGTGTTTAGATATTTAAGCATTTCATTATCAAAATAAAGTATAAATTCTTGTGAAAGAAGATAATGTCGCCAATAATATAAAGTTTTGATGATTGCATACAACTCATTATCATATGTGGAATGTTGTTGACATGCTTCATTTAATTTTTCACTATAAAAAGTAATAGGATGACCTTCTTGTTTAAGAACACCTCCAATACCAACTACAGAAGCATCACATGATACCTCAAATACTTTGTCAAAATTTGGCAATTTCAATATCGGTTGACTTGTTAAAAGTTCTTTAATTTTAGAGAAAGCATCAAGCTGTCTTTTGTTCAAACAAAGTCTTCTTTTTTAAGATATTGAGTTATCGGGGCCATAATAGTGCTAAATCCATGAATAAACCTTCGATAAAATATGGCTAACCCATGAAAACTATGTACATCATGAATTATGGTTGGGGTAGGCCACTCTTGAATAGCCCTAATTTTTTCGAGATCAGCAGAGATGTCATCATAAGAAATAATGAATCCTAAGAAGATTATTGAAGATATCATAAATGAGCATTTTTTAAAGTGAACATATAATATTTCTTTACGAAGCACTTCAAAGACTTGTAATAAATGTTTCTCATGATCGCTCTTAGTTTGACTAAAAATTAAAATATCATTAAAGTACACAACTAAAAATTTTCCAATGAATAGTAAGATATGAGTCATCATCACATAAATGTACTTGGAGCATTAGTCAATCCAAAAGGCATTACTAGCCATTCATACAAACCATCTTTTGTCTTGAATGTTGTTTTCCATTCATCACCTTCTCTCATATGAATTTGATGATATCCACTTCTAAGATCAATTTTAGAGAAAACTATTGATCCAGCCATCATATCTAACATGTCATCAAGTCTAGGTATGGGGAATCTATACTTAATAGTTATTGTATTTATAGCACGACTATCTACACACATACACCAAGTACCATCTTTCTTTGGGGTAAGAAGAGCCTGCATGGAGATAAACTTTCCTATAAACCCTTTTGATAATAAATCATCAACTTGTCATTTTAGCTCGCATGTTCATTTGGGTTCATACGATAATGTGGCAAATTTGGGAGTGATGATCCGTGAATTAGCTCTATGGCATGTTGGATACTTCTTAATGGGGAAGCTCACTAGGAAGTTCTTCAGACAAATATCTTGATATTCCAATAAAAGTTCATGCATTCCGATGAGAATGATTTAACACAAGGTTGATTTTCGAGGTTAGGACAACTAATGCAAAAATGATATTCCCATTAATCTCTTGTTGAAATTGATGTTATTAATAATATGTAGGATTTCTTTTCTATGGGTGGAGAAGAATTTTGGGGTTGAAGTGGAGTGACCTCTTAGGCTTAGCTAGATTTAAGATAATTCTCTTACCTTGAAAATTAAAAGCATATGTATTAGAGCCCATATAATTTGTGACAAAATATCCATATCAAAAAAATGGAACATCACACCAAATTTTATCACTATATTCTCCTAATTGAATGGGTACAAGACAATGTTGAGATATGAGATAGGTCTTATCTACCCAAGCAACCTTATAAGGTCGTGGGTCTCTCGGGTGAGCTTCATCCTAGCTAAAGCAGAGGTAGCAATAACATTCATGCAACGCCACTATCAATGATTAACTTACACGCCTTTTCACCAATTTTAAAAAATAAGTAAAATTGATGCACCTCAATCAATATTAGCTCATGGGGTAGCTAACACACAACACATAACAACTATGAGACTCATCTAATGCTTCTCCATCACTAGCTTCTTCACAAGGGTCAACTAATTTGATTATCATTATTTTCATTTTGTTGATCCTCATTTTCATAATCTAAGTGTAAGTTTTGATGAGGACAAGTACTTGCATAATGACCAATTTTATCACACATAAAATAAGTAATGCTAGAAGTCTTAGAACTAGATGTTCTCACTAAATCTTTTCCTTTTATTTCACTAAGTCCTTTAGGAACTAAAAAGTAGGAGGGTAACATTGAGAGTTGTTTGTAGATGAAGTTGTGAATAACATAGGTTGTGAGATATTATTCAATTTGAGTTGCCACTATAAATGCATCCTCAAGAGAATAAATTTCTCGAGTTATCATTTCATTACATATCGGTTAAAGATCTAAATCTAGAGATTGTATGCGGTGATCCTCTAACATCACGGTCATCAATTCATCAAACCGTGTCATATACTCAATTAAAGATCCTTGTTTAAGCGTAGTCATTTCATCCATAAGTTGATCATGAAAATTTAATGGTACATATTTTTGCTTTAAAATTTCTTTCATCTCATCCCGAAGTAATAGGTGGTTGTCCTAATCATTGATATTTTTGTGTGAGATTAATCCAATAAGTCTTAGCATGACTAGTTAGTTTCATGCACGAAAAATGAACTTGTCTTTCTTCTGATATGGGCATCCAATAAAAATATTGATCCATATCTACTAACCAATCTAAGAAAATTTTAGGATCAAGTCGACCATTAAAAGTAGGTGGATCAATTTTAACCCTGAATAATATCATCATCGTTCTCTAAGTGTGCGAGGCAATAAAATTAGATAATGGCTCTTTGTAATGTTGAGGATAATGCTTATAAGGAGTTCATGAGCATAACCTTCATCATCTTAATTGTATTCCTATGGTGGGTCAGGAAGTACCTCATTAAACTCGGATATTCATTAAAGTTATTCCAAGGGCGATAACGGGGTCTAATAGGAGAATATGGATGAGGCGGGAGAGAAAGAGGAATGAGATTGACAGGATGACCTTCTCTCTCTTCAAGTTAGTGTTCTAGGATTGGGTTAGTTTCTGGTGAATGTGTTGTAAGCCTACCAACTTTTTGTTCTAAGGCTTCAAATCTTTTTTGGAATTCATTAAAGGTTTGTTGGTGCATAAGGGTAAGCTTTCTATTTTTTCTAGTAAAAATTCATAGGAATCATGTTTTTCATCTAAAGATTGATCTTAATATCTAAGACCACTACGAGTTAACATGATGTTATTCTTTTAAAAATTTTAATATAAGCAAATATTTAATTAAATTTTTTTTTAAAAAATATGCAATGTAATGAAATCAAAGACACGATTAAAAAACTAAGTAAATGCCCTTATTAGATAAAAATTTTGTATATATTTTTAAGAATTACAAGATTACTCTAATGCAAAAATAAAACTCAATACTAAACAAGATGTTCCCAAACAAACATACTTGCTCGATACCAAATATGATGTAGGAATGGTGCTTTTATATGATATATTACGATAATTCTTAAATCACTTATAAAGAGTAATGATAAATGTACACTATTTGAGCATATTCTTTTGAATTTAGTGAAGTTGAAAAGATTTTGATTAAAGTTATGTTAACCACACCAAATTCAATCTTATAAGTGCAAAGAAATAAGCGAAAAGTTATGAATGATCTAACACATGTGATTTAAAATAACCAAGAAGCGGGGATAAGTTGAAGTCGACTCCTCTATAAATCATTGTGGAGATCACATTCCTTCCTTAAAGTCCTTCTCTAAGGGTTGTGAGCTCACACACTCAAAGTCCGTACTCGAGGGCACTAGAGTAGTAAAAAAATTTAAGAAGATAACTTTATTCCAAATCCAAGTACCAAGCATTACAAGAGCCTCATTTATAGGATTGAAAGAGAGTTAAGAATACTCAAACGACTCCAAACTCAAACCTAACACTATCATAACCACCACCACTACTACTAAACTACCACCATTATCAAATCACCACCTACCCAAAATGTCATACCTACAATGACTCATGGGCCATGACATAAAATAGCCCAATACATATAAGCTCAAGACATATACAAAATATAAAAGCCCAATAATGCATAACTTAAATTATAACAAAAAGCCCAATCATGGATTTAAGCTTTATGATGATGATGTCGATGGCGGTGACGATGATGCCCTACATCAACATGGATGAATAAAGCAAGGTTTATTTAAATCGACTAAAGTTTCTTAGTTAATTACATCTTAAGAAAGGTGAGTTCCTTAGGAATACTCTCGATTAAAGTAAGTAATTGTTGTCTCCAAAGATTTTAAAGATAAGACTATCAATAAATTGGATATATTTAGAAAATCAATCGGGATAGATAAAAAAGGAGAGACTTATTATCGAAGCCAAAGGAGATGAGTAGGGAATGCCAATGAAACTAGGTAACCTAGTGAGCATTCTAGCTTACCCTATGGTTGGGCTTTATAGGTTTGAAATTGAGGAGAATTATATGTTTGAGTTAGAATTTTATTAGAAGGCTAGGGCTTATGATCCCATAATAAAAAGTTTATGGAAATGCCTAAGAAGTGAAGATTTATGCTTGTAGCCCAAGGGGAAACAACAACCTCTGATCTTAAATCTAGGGAGCTTTAGCGGGAGCCAAAGCAAGTCCTAAATCTAAGCGAAGATGGGTATATAATTTACCTCCACAAGAGAGGATAAATCACCCGACTTCTAGACTTATAACTACTTGGAGTGGAAGCCAGCTAACTCCTCCTACACTTTAAAACTATGTGGTCAAGTCATATTATTTTTATAAGATGTTTAGGCTATTATTATTTTGAAAGAGACTAAAGTCCTTAGATCTACTCCCTAAGAGGCTAGAGCATGAGTGGTATAAACAATGACTTAGTCTAATGTAAATATTTTCAATTTTTATTTGATTTTGGACTCTTCATTTTGACAAGGGCTATAGGATTTTTATATGCCTAAATGCATGTTGAAATGAGCTATGGGTCAAATCAAGAGAGAAGAGGGTGAATCTCCGTCAGTAGGAGTTGTAATCACAGGTCAAGCGGTTCCCATATGTGCAAGAATGAAGGCCCTCATTTTATAAGAGTGATTCAAGATGATATGCATGATATTATTCATATAATATTCAGTTAAGGGGTTGCTAAACCTTTTAATTATCTTGATTTAATGTCTAGGCTTTATGTGAGGTTATGAGTTATTTAAAAATTTAATTATGAGTTGTAGTTGGGGTAAAAAATTTATTTTTTCCCTAAGAGCCTAATCGAATCCAAACCATACATTAAATCACCATATATGATGAAACTAGAAAAAGACATGCCATTTCTATTACATAATTGTAAACAAAACATCAAACAATTTATAAATTCAACTTAAAAGAATAAAGACCAGTGTAGTCGAGTACCGTCATACAAAGAAAAGTGAAATGGGTAGCCAAGCTCTACCCTTATACAACCTAGTACATGAAAGAATAATTAAAATAACAAGTAAATAAATTCTATGGGGGGTCTTCATTCTTCATATTTTCTTCATTTCTTCATTTTTTTTATTTGGAATTGCTTGCTCCAAAGGCATCATGGGGGCTTCCCAAGATAAAGCCTTCTAGCCTCCACTCATCCTAATTTCCCATAAAATTAATCCTAATTCCTAATGTATAATTACATTAAAAATAGGAAAAGTAAATCTAACTGCACCTGTAAAATAAGTGTTAGCTAAACACACCATACAACCCAAGATGTAATTTGGACTTAGCACCCTACACATGAGTAACCAAGTCCACCTGTCCTAACTTAGATTATACTTAGGGGTTAAGCAACCAGCAAAAAAGAATATTTATATTTATTTTAACCACCCATTAAGCATAATCTGCTATAGTAAATATAATTGGGCTAATCACGGCCTAACATCTAATCTACCAAGCATACACCCTAACATCCAGTCTACAACAATACATCATAAAACCAAACATATATCAAACCATGCATCACCCTGACATTAAGCTAAAAGTGGTGACTTAGTTTTAAAGTGTGTGTATTAAGGCTTGTGTGGTATGCCTTAACTAGGCTTTGTTGTAATTTTCTAAGTAAGAAAGGATTTAATTTGATGGATGGTTTCACTTTAAGTGGCTTAATTATTTTGTAAATTTTAATTAATATTTTCTTTAGTTTCATTTGGCTTACACTTAACAACTAAGTGTTATAAAGAGAAGAAAAGAGAGGATCACTCTCTTTTATCCCTATCTAAAGTCACATCTAAAGTAAATTAATTAAATGAATTATCTTTAGTGAATAGTTTATTACATATTTTAATTAGTCTTAGGTTTAGGTTCACTTTAAATAGTCTCATTCAATAAGAAAGACATCTTAAGATTAATTGGAGTTAATTACTATCACATAACACATGTTTGTTCATTTCTATTCATGTATAGCATATGACTAAGTCATATCTATACATGCAATATATTTTTGGCACACTTAAATGCAGGATGCATAAATGAGTTTTATAGAAAAGGAAGATTCTCATTCATTAGCTAAATACATATTCAAATGTATGAAAGTTCTAAGCAAGTGCTTCGCCATTGTTTGACTAGGGGAACGAGGTAGGAACCTCCTTGGGGCTACTTAAAGTCGTGTGTCCCCAAGTGTCCAGACTAGTTATACCCGTTATTCTTAAATATATATGGATGTATAAATAACTATAAGAATTGAAAATTATAAAAAAATTGTATTTTTTATTTTGAATTATGCAAATGGAATAAGGTGAGATTTTTATTCATTAGCCAAATGCACACTCAAGTGTATAAAAGTATAAGCAAGTACTTCACCATTATTGACCAGAGGAACAAGGTAGAAACCTCATTGGGGCTATTTAAAGCCATGCATTCTCGGGTGTCCAGACTAGATATACCTGCTATCCTTAAATAATCATGAGTGTACAAACAACTATAAGAATGGAGATCATACAAGAATTGTATTTTGATTTAACTATACATGTGGGCTAGAGTTCTATCTAAATTATAACATGGATATACATAAGAATAAAGCCAAGCAAGTGTTGTGTCCTTTTCAAATGAATTATACACTTGTTGATATTCATATCCTTATGTAAATTTATGAAGATTAAAGAAAAGAGAACTTCATATTACATGTTCTAAAGTGTAAGCACATACAAGCTCATAAATATTTATAATTATCATCACTCCAAATGTTATAGTTAATTTATACACTTTTTATAAATAATTTTCTATTTAATAGTGATAATAGCCACACATATTTTTAATTAGGTCAACACGTGCAAATTTGACATAAAGAAAACCATTTATTTTAATTGATTTTTGAAAGAAATGAATGCATGACTACAAGTGGCATACAAGCATGTAATTTAATTCAATTCAACTAATTCCTAAGGACAATCACATTAAATAAGCTTATTTAAAATAAACCAAAGTTTCTTAAAGTCACTTTTGATTTTATATTTAATTTGATTTAACAGAGATGTGAGAAAGAGGTTCTAATCCTAATCCCATTCCCCATATGTGTGAATTAATTTGATTTAATAAGAAGTAATTAGATGATTTTTATGGATTGATTAAGTTAAGCATGGATTAAATCAATTAATTAACCCTTACCTTTGTTACCTTAAGATAATTGATTAAATGATTATGAGCTAATGTAGTATGCAAATGAATTGAAAAGTAAATAATAATGCTCCTATGAAATAAAAGGGGACTAATGCAATTAGCTCATAATCATTTAATAATTAAGCTTAAGGAACCATTTTAATTACTTTCATGATTTTCTCACACTATAAACTAATCATAATTTTATTAAGCTTCTTTAGGTTCTTGAACACCTAAAGCTCTTCCCAAGATGGATTAAGGGAAAAATTAGATTTAATTAGATTTTTCAAATCAATTAAATCAATAATCCATTAATTCACCTCTCCTAAAAAAGAGACTAACCAAAGTTAATAATTATCTTAAAATGAGATGGGCTTAAGGAAAGGTAGGGAAAGAGGTCCCACCTATTTCCATAAGCCATCCACGATTAAGCATGATTTAGCATGATTTGAATTCCAATTTAGCTAATTAAGTTTCTAATTAGTTAATTAATTAATAATTAGGACTTTAGTTGAAATGAGAGGGAAAATTAGAGAAAGGATTAGGAGGGAGGCTCTAATCCACTTCCTTAAGTCTCCTTATTCTTCAACAGAGATTAGGGAGTTCAAATAATTAATTAATTATTGTTCATATGTTTAATCACCTCTTAATGAAGTTAAGAGGGTAATTAGGGCTTAATCAATTAATCCTCCTAATTTAACAAGTAATAAATCCCCAGCAAAATTAGAGGAGGTAGAAGTCATCCTCTCAAACATTCTCAAAAATTTTGGGATCAATCACTTGAGAGATTAGAAAGTAATTAAGCTAATAAAGTTTTTAATTAAATCCTAATTAAGCTCTATTTACTATTTAAAATCCATTAGAAATATTTTTATTAAATTATTCTATGAAATACCTTTAAAATGTGCCATTGTTTGTATTTTTTAGATTTTTTTTACAATTAGTTATGAATTATAGAAGATTCAGCCTAAAAGACATTAACCTTAATTAAACCAAATCCCACCGGCGCTATGTGGCGTGCTGACGCGACGCACTTTCCACATGGCACCACAGGATTGATTATTTAAGTTATCACATCCACACATCAAGTCAGTTGGTAGGTGATACGACATTGATCCCCATTATCCGATCTCAGATTGGACGGCGTGGATCAACCCTGAGGCATAAAGGGAAGAATCTCGTTTGATCTAGCATGATTTGATCACGGCCGTCCATTCCAATCACGCAGAATGGATGATCGTGATCCTTCTTCTTGTGACAAATGAATGATAACGTCCGTCCACCATGGATCATTTGATCTGAGCTCACCCAAGCTGAGATGAACTTCAAAATCAACCCACACCATCAAGGGAAGGAGACGAGCACATCCAACGGTTAAGATCGCATGCAGTAAAATTTTTTTTTTGAAAAGGACCAACCACACTTAAGCTAGAGATTGGTTTTCATGGAAATATCTCACCGGAGCTAAGACCAACAGCTCACACACTTTAGGAAGCTTTGCCTAGTTGAGGTGAAGTTCTGTTGATCAACACGGGCCTTGATTTGGTGTGAATTGCTTTGAAGACCAAGATCCTCCTCATTGGCATTCAGCTTTGATCAAACTCAAACTTGGAGTTTATTTGGAGCTCAGGAAATAATTTGGGTGGTGTAGACGATGTGTAGTGATGGTGTAGAAATGAGAAATTTGATTGAAGTGGGGTATTGGTGAAGTTGGGATCGAAGCTAGCCTCCCCTATCTTGGTTCCTCACGGGAAGAGAGAATGTCGAGAGTGGGATGCTTGAAATCACTCTAGAACTCACAGGGAAGCTCAAAAATGACTTTGGAAGCTCACATGAAATGAATTGGTGAAGTTCTCATTCGATTTGGGGGAGTATACCCCCTTGATGTGCTGAGTTGGATGTACGGGATGGCCTCCCATCTTTTAGCTTGCCGTTAGAGTCGAGGTGTTTCAATCCAGTCCCATTGGCTCGGTGGGAGGAAGCCATGGGAGGTGGCTCAAGGTTTGATGTGGGAGATCTCTTGGCTTGGATCCATGGGTGCTGGGTATGGGAGGTGAGTCAACTCCCATTGGTCCATGGATGACCTAGCTTGTGTTAGGTGGCCTAGGTGGATTAGGTGCACCCTCATTTGGAAGTTGGATGGCTACCAAGGTGATGGGAGAGTGGACTTTATCATTTATGGGTGGAATCCTATGTAAAGAGGAGTTAACCAATGGTATATGGCTTGGGTGGGTCCACTTTGCTTTTTTTTGGGATGACTTTGGGCTGACTAGGGTCAATTTGGGTTTTTTCAGCCACCAAAGTCCTATGGGTTAGTTTTATGGGTTTTGGCTTCATTTGGACAAATGGGTTCATGTTGGGTTGGGTTGACCAATTGGTTATATTGGGTCAAACTAAGGCTTGGGTTAGGTTCAAATGATGATTTGAAGAGTTTTAGTTCAAGTGATTTCAATCAATTTGGCTTAGGTTTGATTTTGGCTCACTTGGATTCATATAGGTCAAATGGGTTGTTGACCAATTTGACCAAATTGGGTTAGGTTAGGTGTTGATTCATGCTCAATAGGTCAACTAAAAAATTATTGTAGGCTTTGGTTTGAATCAATTTGAATTTAATTTGGATTTTGGCAAACTTGACCCTTTAGGTCAATTTGGGCTAGGTTGGGTCAAGTTCACTAATTGGTAAAATTAGATTTAATTATAGACTTGGTCAAGTTCAATAATCAATTTGGAATGAACTTGAGCCATTGGTTGCAATTAATTTGGGTTAAACCATGATTTGACCCATTTTGGCTTTTTAGGCCAATTTGGGTCAACTTAGGTCAAATGGCCAATTGGATTTGGTTTGGCTCAATTGGTGGTCAAGTCATGTTCCAACATTGATCATGAGTTGATTTGAAGCAATGGTTTCAATCAATTTTGTGTATGGTAGACTTTGGCTTGTTTAGGTTTCATTTGGGCTAAAGGTTGACTTGGTGAAAGGGCCAAGTTGACTTGGTTTGACCCAATTGAAGGTGGTTGATCATCCAAAGGTGATTGTTGATCATGATATGAGGTTTAGATGGGCTTGGTTTAATCCGATTTGGGTTGAATTAGAACTTGGCTCAAAAAGGTCCTTTAGGCCACTTTAGGTCAAGTGGACCTAAATGGGTCAATTGGTTTGGTTTTGGCTTGATTCAAGTTTAGTTGAACTTAAATATGAGCTTGGGATCGAAATATAAATCCAACTACAATCAATTTTGAATCAAAATATATTGTCTTATTTGAAGTTTTCAAGTCAAATGACTAACTTGGGCTTGATTTTGGTTAACTTGAGTTTGGTTTGATAATTGTAGGTTTCATGTATAATTGGATAAATGATTGAAGGAATGATTAATTCAAAAGAAAATTTATTAGTTTTGGCTTGATTTGGATAGAATTTAGATAAGTCCAAGAGATTAGCTTAACTTGCATTGGGTTTTGATTTGATTTTGGATTTGGTTTTGGCTATTTAAATTTATATTTTATTTATATTTGGAAATTTAAATGAAGATATAAATGATTCATGAGAAAATCAGTTGAATTTAGAGTGATTTGAAAGCAAATTTGACCAAGCTTGAGGATGTAAGTCAAAAGGGCTTAAGTAGGGAATTGACTTAGTTTGATTTATTTTTTGTCATTGGAGGGTGGGTTCCATTTATATTTATGAATATAAATGAAGGAGTAATTGGTTTATTAAGAAATCAATTGATTTTGGGTTGATTTTTATGAGATTTGGCCAAGCTTATGGAGGTGGGTCCATAAGACTTAAGAAGGGATTTAATTGGATCTAGATTTAGTTTGATTTTGTTTTGGCTATTTAAATTTATATCTCATTTATAATATGAATGAAGATATAAATGATTCATGAAGAGATCAATCAAGTTTGGGTTGAATTGGATGGAGGTTTGGCTTAGTTTAAGAGAATGGGTCATATGGCTTAGGGAGGAATTTTGGAACTTTGGAATTGATTTTGGGATTGAATCATTTGGTTTAGAATTTGGATTTGGATTTGGTAAATAATTGAGGAATTGAATTGATCCTTGAGAAAACCATATGAATTGGGGTTGATTTGAATTTAGTTGAGGTTAAATCCATAGGATGAAATCAAAGGGCTAAGGAAGAATGTTGATCTTGTATTTGATTATGGGTTTCAATGATTTGGTTTGGAATTTTGATTTAGAATTAGTATTTGAGTTGGATTTGAGGTTTGGTTTGAGGAAGAAAGCATGGATTGGGTTTAAGCTATAGGGTAGGCAAGTTTTCCCAAGTCCGTAAGGCATAACATATTCCTATGGCTAACCCTTCCAAGTCTCTAGGCTTAGGTTAAGTGTTCATCCAATCACTAGAAGTGTCTTAAGACTAATGAGCTCTTAGTGTCTACAAGTGTCCTAGATCTATGATGAGGAAGTTGAGAACTCACTCCAAAAGTGAAGTCAACACCTGGCAAGATGTCAACCAATTTAAGTCTCGCACGGTGAGCATCGAGGCCAAACACTCCATTGAAAGGTTTTAGCAAAAAAGTGAACAAATTTGGAGGCCAAAGCCTCGAAGTGATACTATCTTAAAGAAAAATAATGACATGAAATCTGGAATGTACTCCCATAAAATCCACTCCTTATGCGCTAGTATTTGGACTTGAAGTACTCTTGCCACTTGAAGTTGAACTACCTTCACTTTGAGTTGCCATTCAACATAGTCTTACTCAAGATGAGAATGCTCGTCTACGAATGGAAGAGCTTAACATGCTTGATGAAGTTTGGCTCCAAGTGGAGCTCAACAAAACTTATAAGTCTACCGGGCGAGGATGTCCAAAGTATTCGATCATACGTTGCATCATCAAACTTTTCAAGAAGAATAATTGGTCCTAGTGCTGAGAAGGCCAATTATCCCTCACTGCAAAAATTGGTGGTAAATTTGAACCTAATTGGAGACAACCCTTCACATACTATTTTAAGAAAGACAAAATGCCAAGCAATAAGTCGATGTTTGCATAACTCCAGAAAAAGGCTTCGACTAGATGCTTATGTTGGTAGTACCCTCTATCATAGATCCTTCAAACAGATGTGGTTACGATGCTTGAGAATAGAAGAAGTCAACAAGGTGAATCTTTGAGATCCAAGGGACTATAAACACCAATGTCCCAAAATGGCTTTCATAATCAAAAGAATGGGATACTACTGGCCATCTATGGTAAAGGATTGTATCGATCATGTCAAGAGATGTCATGAATGTTAGGTCCACGATAACATCATTCATTAGCCTCCAAACCCGTTGCACCCAATGATAACATTTTGGTCATTCCAATGCTAGGGAGTGAATATAATTGGTCCAATTGACCTGCCATCATCAGCTGGTCATCACTTCATCCTAGCAGGCATTGATTATTTCTCCAAGTGGGATGAAGTTGCTCCAGTCAAGGAAGTCACATCCGAGCATGTGACCAACTTCTTCACCCACAATATTATCTACAAATTCGGTGTGCCATGCTGAATTATCTCAGATAATTGTTCAACCTTTAAAAGCACTATGTCTATGATTTCTTACATAAGATTGACTAGTGATACTCATCAATTTATTATCGAAAAGCAAATGGCTTGGTTGAGGCTTTCAACAAAATACTAGTTAAGTTGCTTAGAAAGATCCTCACCAAAATAAAAGGGAGTGTCATACTAAGCTTGTGGAAGCGTTATGGGCCTGCACAACTTATAAAACACACAAAATCCACTCCCAATAGTGTTTGAGTTGAAGTAATTCTCGCTTAAGTTGAACTACTCACCCAGAAGCCATTCAATACGTCTTACTCAAGATGAGAGAATGTCTATGGATGGAAGAGCTTGACTCCGACCAAGTTAGGCTCAAGCTCAAAAAATTTAGAAGTCTTCGGCAGGATATCAACGTATTTGATCATATGGTGCATCCTAACCTTTCAAGAAGGAGAATAGGTCATAGTGCTGAGAAGATCAATTAATCCTCATCACAAAATTGGCGGTAAATTTGAGCTTAATTGGAAAGGGTCCTTCGCCATTGAAAAGGTATATCAAGGAGGAGCCTACTAACTTATCGATTTCAAAGGGGAAAAATCAATGTCGCCAATCAATGGTCGATATTTGAAAAAGTATTACACATAAAAATATAATCACAAGAATGCATTCAATCATACGGTGCATCCTCGAACTTTTCAAGAAGAATAATTGGTACTGGTGCTGAGAATACCAATTATTTCTCACCATTATTACATGTGTAAGTTTTGCTTAAAAATTCTCTTGTAGTGATTAGGTGAACACTTAACCTAAGCTTAGAGACTTAGAAGGGTTAGTCATAGGAGTGGGTTATGCCAGGAACTTGAGGCTACCTACCCTATAGCTAAACCCATTCCAAATCAAACCTCAAATTCAATTCAAATACCAAATCTAAATCTAAATCCAAACTCCAAGTCAAATGATTGAAGCTGATAACCAAATCCAAACTCAAAATCAACCTAAGTCTTATGATTTTGCCTTATGGACTTAGCCTTAGCCAAATTCAAATCAATCTAAAAGTCAATTGATTTTTTCCAAATATCAATTCAGCAATTTAATCACTCTATCAAACTTACAACCAAACTAATTAGTCCAACTTGCCAAAATCAAATCAAACCCAAATCCTACATAAGTCCTTTGAATCAATTTCATGAACTTAGCCAAATTTGCTTTCAAGTCACTTCAAACTTGATTTTCTTATAAATAAATTATTCCATCAATTATCTTTCCAAATATAAATCAAATCTACATCCAAATGATCAAAACTAAATCAAACTAAATCATATTAAGTCAAAACCCTTCCTAAGCCATATGAACAAATCCCATGAGCTTAGCCAAATCATAACCAAAAATCAATTGATTTTCTCATAAATCAATTATTCCATCAATCATATTCATAAATATAAATGAATTATACATTCCAATGATCAAAATTAAATTAAACTAAATCAAATTCTCCTCTAAGCCCTTTAGACCTACTTTCATGAGCTTAGCCAAATTTGCCTTCAAGTCACTTCAAACTTAATTGATTTTCTTATAAATCAATTATTCCATCAATTATCTTCCCAATTATAAATCAAACATACATTCAAATGGCCAATACCAAATCCAAAATTAAATCAAAACCCATCTAAATCAAGCCAAAATCAATAAATTTTCTCTTGAATCAATCATTCATTCAATCATTGATCTAAATATAAATGAAATCTACAATCATCAAGTAAAACCAAGATCAACCTAAGTCAAGCCCAACTAAGCCCTTTTGACTTGAAAATTTCAAATGAACCAAAACCTATTATAACCCAATTTGATTGCAGTTGAATTTATATTTCAATCCTAAGTTCATATATAAATTCAACTAAACTTGAATTAAATAATCAAGCCAATTGACTACTTAGGCTCTTGACCCAAAGTGACATAAAGAACCCATTTTAGCCAAGTTTCTTTAAATTGGATTGAACTAAGCCAACCTAAGCCATCCATCATAATTGTTGATCACCCTAGGATGATCAATTGCCTCAAATTGGGTCAAACCAAGTCAACCCTTTAGCTCATATGAACCCAAACTAGCCAAAACTCATCCTACACCAAATTAGCTAAAACTATTGATTCCATGATCAATGATTGAATATGACTTGACCACCAATTGAGCCAAAATTTTGGTCATTTGACCCAAGTTGACCAAATTGACCTAAAAGGTCAAAATAGGTCAAAACATGATCCAACCTAAATTTATTTACCATAAATCAAGTTCATCTCAAATTGATTATTGAACTTGACCAAAGCCATAATTGAGCTCAATTTGATTAATTGACCAACTTAGCCCAAATTGGCTTAATGGGTCAAATTGGCCTAAAACTAAATTAAATCCAAATCAACTCAAACCAAAATACAATCCTATCAATTGATCAATTGAACTCAACCAACACTAACTCAAGCTAATTTGATGATTTGGTCAAATTGGTCAACTTGACCCATTTGACCTATATGAATCCAAATGAGCCAAAATTCAACCTAGCCAATTGATTGAAACCACTTGAACCAAAATACTTCAAATAATCATTTGAACTCAAACCTTAGTTTGACCCAATTTGACCAATTGGTCAACCTAACCCAACATGACTCAAATTGATCATATAATCCAGCATTGAGCCAAATCCCTTGAAATCAACTCATGGCACCTTAGGAGCTGACCTAACCCAACCCAAACCCGGCCCAAACTCAATTTAAGTCAAACCCATGGTAATCTCTCTTTGATATGCCACCTCACATAGGATTCTCTCCAAAATAGTAAAGTCCACTCTTCTATCACCCTTGACAGCCATCAAACACTTATTTTGGGGTGCAGTACCCTCACAGCCCAGAAGAGGCTAGCTTACAATAACAAGAGGTGAGTTAACTCACCTCCCTCATAAGCCGAGAACCCTAAGCACAAAGACCAAGCCACATCTACCTTAAGCCACCTCCCAACAGTTCCACCACTCAAGTCGTGCCACATGGAGGTGATGGTGACAACTCCGGCGCTCTGGTGGCAGTTGGCCGATCGAAAAATGGGAGACAAGCCCATCTTTCCATTATAGAGAAATGAGGGATATGCCCCCTCAATTTGCACAACAAATGCATCGATTCGATTCATGAGAGCTTCTTAAGGCATTTTCAAACTCTCTAGCAAGCTCGGCGTTCCCAAGCATCCTCTTGAAATTTCTCCTTGAGTGCACCCAAAATAGGACACCCATTGTCTGATCCTAACTCACTCAAATCACAATCAAATTCTAATACTTCTTACACACACCATCCCCTCTACCCATCAAAGTTAAACAAATCTTCCCCCGAACCCCAAGTCCACAGTAGTTCAATCAAGACCAAGCCTCGAAGAGCGAAACTTGGCTTAGAGCAGGAATATCAATTATCACTCACAAGGCTTCATCTCAACGAAGCTACCTCAGTATGAGAGCGGTCTTATCTCTGATGAGGTAATGCCAAATAAATCAAGCTTTATGTAGATTTTGTTTGGGCCTTTGTGAAAGTGCATGTGCGCCGATCATCTTGTTGGATCCTCTTGATCCTTCGTGAAGGTGTGGGATCCATTTTAGTGGACTGGCTTCGTCAGAGCTTCCATATTAATGGCCGACCTCATCTTTAAATTACTTTAGCGAAATGCTCATCATATGATTAATCTAGATCGTTTAATCAATGGTGAAATAGTCACAAATCAATGCGCTTAATTAATTAAATTGAGTAATCATATAATCAGAATATTAAAAAATACTCTTAAAATTTTTGAGGATAATTATAAAGTATTTAAATAAAAATTAATTAGTTTAATTATTAAATTATTGGTTAATTAATCTAAAATTTTTGAGATTGTTTAAATGACCTTTACCTTCTAATTTTCTTGGGATTTATTGGTTAATTAGTAGAGAAAAAAATATTATGCTCTAATTACTTTCTTGATTTAATTAAGAGCTAATTAATCACCAACAGAACTAATCAATTGATTGAGCTCATTAATCATTGTCAATAATGAGACTTATGGAAAGGATTGGGACCTCTTTCCTAATCCCTTTCCCTAAGTTCTTTATAATTTTCAAGAAAATTAAATAGTCTCTGTTAGATAGGGACATTTTTAAAATTTTATAGCAAAATGTTAGGCTTTCCTTTAAGGGGAGGGCTCCTTTTTGTATTTGGGTTGACATTGTGCCTAAGGCCGAGATCCCCATATACATATTCAAGTTATGTATTCCAATTCATAAGTTTTAAAGTTTTATTGACCAAAAAAAGAAATGTTCAAGTTTGCAAACATCAACAAATCAAGTTGGAAGCACATTTTCCATCCATACATCAAATCTATGACTCGAGTGGGTGCATAAGGTCAAACTCCAAAAGGCCAAATATGGTCGAGCTGCTGATAGGTTTGCTTACTCAACACACCACAAAGGCTACAATAAGGATCCCCCACCTCGTTAGATAGATGATAAAACCCTCCATCAATTGCTCAAGTCTAAGACTCAAGTGAGTGCATATGGTCGGACTCAACACGCTCAAATATGGCTGAGTCGCTGTAGGTATGCTTACTCAACATGCCACAAAGGCCATAATAAGAGATCCTCCTACTTCGTTAGTTCAAAGATATGAGCATCTAAATCTCCAAATCTCTGCAACTTGGTGAGTTCAAGTAGCCCAGACTAGGAGATCATCCCTAATGGTTGTAAGGTCATTTTTCAAAATCCAAAAAAAAAGTATCTTTACTCAAGAAGATACTAAGCTGAGTTTCGTATCAATGAAAAAAGTGAAATCTTAACTCCTTCAATAAGTATGTTAAGTAGAAAGCAAAGACTGAAGGAAACTCTTCTTCAGCAAGTCCAAACAAGCAAAAAGCAAGGGATGAAAGAAGTCATCCCGATATCATATAAAGCCAAAGGCTGAACTAAGAGAGTTATGTCATCAACATGGCCTTTATGCATAAAGCATAGGACTGATGACTCTTTTCCATTGACCCAATACAGGCTCTAAGGGCCAGGTCGTCTGCTGACATCCTTCTATAAGCCCATGTTGGCCTCACTTTTGGAGTGAGTTCTCAATCTTCTCATCATAGATCTAGAACTCTTCTAGATACTAAGAGCTCGTTAGCCTTAAGACACTTCTAGTGATTAGGTGAACACTTAACCTAAGCTTAGAGACTTAGAAGGGTTAGTCATAGGAGTGGGTTATGCCTTAGGAACTTAGGGAGACTTACCTCCCTATAGCTAAACCCATTCCAAATCAAACCTCAAATTCAATTCAAATACCAAATCTAAATCTAAATCCAAACTCCAAGTCAAATGATTGAAGCTCATAACCAAATCCAAACTCAAAATCAACCTAAGTCTTATGATTTTGCCTTATGGACTTAGCCTTAGCCAAATTCAAATCAATCTAAAAGTCAATTGATTTTTTCCAAATATCAATTCAGCAATTTAATCACTCTATCAAACTTACAACCAAACTAATTCCAAGTCCAACTTGCCAAAATCTGAAATCAAACCCAAATCCTACATAAGTCCTTTGAATCAATTTCATGAACTTAGCCAAATTTGCCTTCAAGTCACTTCAAACTCAATTGATTTTCTTATAAATAAATTATTCCATCAATTATCTTTCCAAATATAAATCAAATCTACATCCAAATGATCAAAACTAAATCAAACTAAATCATATTAAGTCAAAACCCTTCCTAAGCCATATGAACAAATCCCATGAGCTTAGCCAAATCATAACCCAAATCAACCCAAAATCAATTGATTTTCTCATAAATCAATTATTCCATCAATCATATTCATAAATATAAATGAATTCTACATTCCAATGATCAAAATTAAATTAAACTAAATCAAATTCTTCTCTAAGCTCTTTAGACCTACTTTCATGAGCTTAGCCAAATTTGCCTTCAAGTCCCTTCAAACTTAATTGATTTTCTTATAAATCAATTATTCCATCAATTATCTTCCCAATTATAAATCAAACATACATTCAAATGGCCAATACCAAATCCAAAATTAAATCAAAACCCATCTAAATCAAGCCAAAATCAATAAATTTTCTCTTGAATCAATCATTCCTTCAATCACCGATCTAAATATAAATGAAATCTACAATCATCAAGTAAAACCAAGATCAACCTAAGTCAAGCCCAACTAAGCCCTTTTGACTTGAAAATTTCAAATGAACCAAAACCTATTATAACCCAATTTGATTGCAGTTGAATTTATATTTCAATCCTAAGTTCATATATAAATTCAACTAAACTTGAATTAAATCAAAATCAAGCCAATTGACCTACTTAGGCTCACTTGACCCAAAGTGACATAAAGAACCCATTTTAGCCAAGTTCTAATCTAACCTAAATTGGATTGAACTAAGCCAACCTAAGCCATCCATCATAATTGTTGATCACCCTAGGATGATCAATTGCCACAAATTGGGTCAAACCAAGTCAACCCTTTAGCTCATATGAACCCAAACTAGCCAAAACTCATCCTACACCAAATTAGCTAAAACTATTGATTCACACCAACGCATGATCAATGATTGAATATGACTTGACCACCAATTGAGCCAAACCAAACCCAATTGGTCATTTGACCCAAGTTGACCCAAATTGACCTAAAAGGTCAAAATAGGTCAAAACATGATCCAACCTAAATTTATTGCAACCAATGGCTCAAGTTCATCTCAAATTGATTATTGAACTTGACCAAAGCCATAATTGAGCTCAATTTGACCAACTAGGCCCAATTGACCAACTTAGCCCAAATTGGCTTAATGGGTCAAATTGGCCTAAAACTAAATTAAATCCAAATCAACTCAAACCAAAGCCTACAATCCTATCCAATTGATCAATTGAACTCGAACCAACACTAACTCAAGCTAATTTGATCGATTTGGTCAAATTGGTCAACTTGACCCATTTGACCTATATGAATCCAAATGAGCCAAAATTCAACCTAGGCCAAATTGATTGAAACCACTTGAACCAAAATACTTCAAATAATCATTTGAACCTAACTCAAGCCTTAGTTTGACCCAATTTGACCAATTGGTCAACCTAACCCAACATGACTCAAATTGATCATATAACCCAGATTGAGCCAAATCCCTTGAAATCAACTCATGGCACCTTAGGAGCTGACCTAACCCAACCCAAACCCGGCCCAAACTCAATTTAAGTCAAACCCATGGTAATCTCTCTTTGATATGCCACCTCACATAGGATTCTCCCCAAAATAGTAAAGTCCACTCTTCTATCACCCTTGACAGCCATCAAACACTTATTTTGGGGTCAGCTACCTAGCCCTAGAGCTAGGCTTAATGGACCAAGAGAGGTGAGTTAACTCACCTCCCTCATGGCGAGAACCCATGGACAAGCCACATCACCTTGCCACCTCCCTCCACCACTCAAGTGCCATGGAGGTGATGGTGACAACTCTCACGGTGGCGGTTGGTCGAAAAATGGGAGAGCCCATCTTTCCATTATAGAGAAATGAGGGATATGCCCCCTCAATTTGCACAACAAATGCATCGATTCGATTCATGAGAGCTTCTTAAGGCATTTTCAAACTCTCTAGCAAGCTCCCGAGCGTTCCCAAAGCATCCCTCATTGAAATTTCTCCTTATCGAGTGCACCCAAAATAGCACACCCATTGTCTGATCCTAACTCACTCAAATCACAATCAAATTCTAATACTTCTTACACACACCATCCCCTCTACCCATCAAAGTTAAAAATCTTCCCCCGAACCCCAAGTCCACCGAAGTAGGAGTTCAATCAAGACCAAGCCTCCAAAGAACGAAACTTGGCTTCCCGAGCCAACAGACTGGAATCAACTCAATTGCTCATCAACAAGGCTTCATCTCTACTAGACGAAGCTACCTCAAGTGTACGAGCCAGCGGTCTTATCTCTGATGAGGTAATGCCAAATAAATCAAGCTTTATGTAGATTTTGGTTGGGCCTTTGTGAAGAGAAAGTGCATGTCGATCATAGGCTTGGATCCTCAGATCATGCGTGAAGGTGTGGGATCCATTTGGTGGACTGAGCTTCGTCGCTCGGAGTGCAATGGCGGACGACCTCCGTCTTCCGTTGCTCGTGAGGTGATAGATCACGCACCGTCCGTTCTCCATGATTTGAACGAACAACCCTTATTAGATCCATTAGATTTATCCTATTTTATCTTGTATTAATCGCGAGATCGATATGAGTCATTCGATCCGAAATCAAATGGTGGAGATTGAAAGCGTCTTCTAACCATCGGCGTTGACTAATAATGAGCAATCATGCGGTAGCGTGGCGCACTCGTTAGGCGTCGTGATGTTGATGGGATTAGGCTTAATTAGGCTTAAATAATTAGAATTAATGGATGAAACTTGCAATAATCATAAAAATCATAAAAAATTTGTCAAATTATAAATAAATACTCATTTTAAAGGTATTTCAGAGAGGAATTTATTCAAATATCCTTAATTGATTTTGAACTGTAATTATAGCTTAATTAGGGTTTAAATAAAAATTAATTAGCTTAATTATTCCCTAATTAATTAGTTAATTAATCCTAAATTTTTTGAGATTGTTTAAGGGGATGACCTTTACCTTCTCTAATTTTCTTGGGATTTATTGGTTAATTAATTAGAAAAAATAGTTAATTATGCTCTAATTACTTTCTTGATTTAATTAAGAGCTAATTAATCACATGAACAGTAACTAATCAATTGATTGAGCTCATTAATCATTGTCTAATAATGAGGGGACTTATGGAAAAGGATTGGGACCTCTTTCCTAATCCCTTTCCCTAAGTTCTTTATAATTTTCAAGAAAAATTAAATAGGGGTTAATTGGTTAATTAATTACTTAATTTCTTAAATTAAAATTTAAATCACATCAAATCTTTATTAATTAATTGAGGGGTAGGCCTTTACATGTTTAATAAGCTAAGTAAAATTAAAGAAATTATGGTTAGTCCACATGTGTGGCAAAACCATAAGAGTACTTAATTAAGTTCCTTAATCTAATTAATCATTAATTGTGAGCTAATTGCATTAGGGCCTTTCATTTCATAGGACCATTTCTTATTTACTTTTCAATTCATTTGCATATCATGTTAGCTCATAATTATTTGGATAATTATGTTAAGGTAACATAAATAAGGGTTAATTAATAGATTTAATGCATATTATATTTAATTAATCTATAAAATCAACTTAATTACTTTTCATTAAACCAAATTAATTCACAAACATGGGAATAGGCTAGGATCCGTAAACTCCCTCTCACATCATTAAATCAAATCAAAAACATGAAATTAAAGATAAAATTAAAGAAACTTTAGTTTATTTTAAATAATTTTATTTGATATGATTGTCCTTAGGAATCAATTTGATTGAATGAAATCATATGCTTATGTTTATTTATTCCTTTCCAATCATGTTAGATGTTGTATGCCATTTGAAATCATGCATTCATCTTTTCAAAGTTAATTGAATCAAATGGTTTTCCTTTATGTAGTTTGCATGTGTTGGATTAATTTACTATATGTGTGGATATTATTACTAGTAAATTCAAATTATTTTTTTCAAAGTTTATGAATCAATTACATTGACTAGAGTGATAGTAGTTATGAACATATACGTAGGTTTGCATGTGCTTATAGCTTAGACATGTGAAGTAGAGCTTTCTTTTCCTTAATTCACATGTAGTTTTACATGTATTTGAATGTTAATAAGTATATAGTCCTTTGGCTTTCAAAATAAGTCTTCTCCTTGAACCTTCCACTTGATTTTCCAAACATAACCAATCCTTTGATAATCTAACTTTGAAATCTTTAGAGACCCTAATTGTCCACTTTAATCGAGAGTATTCCTAAGGAATTCACCTTCCTTAGGATGTAATTAACTATGAAGGCTTGCCTCCATAGAAAACTTTAGAACCTGGTTTTATATCAATCCTGCTTAAAATCTCTAGTATATTCGAAGACACATCATGCCTTAGGAGTCTTTATTAGGTGATTAGGTCCATTGAAGGGTGATGCATCTATCTTTCTAGATAAGATAGTGCATCATACCTCAATGTTATACCCAATCACTTCAATAAGTACCCCCTACGATCTGGCGTGTGTCTTTGCATCCAAAATAAACACCATAGCCCATAAAAGTAGAAAAGGCAAAATATAAGTTCGTATCACCTGATAAGTTTTCAAGATAATTCAGGGAATTCCTTCGCCAAATCCATCAAGGCATAAAGCCACAATAGAAGGACATATAAACTACAAATTCTTGAGATTGAATCTTCAACAAGTCCGTCAAAGAACAAAGCATAAGACCAAAGATGTTCTTATCTCGCCAATAAGTCATCAACTCCATTAAGTCCAGTAAGGCACAAAGCCAGGATAGGAGGAAAATATAAATTTCAATTTAGATATTGAATCATCAACATGTACTCCCAGCACCAAGCATAGGACCGAAGATGTTCTCATCTCACCAATAAGTCATCAACTCCATCAAGTCCACTAAAGCACAAAGCAAAGGCATAAGGAAAATACAAATTTTAAATTTTGAGATTGAATTTTCAATAAGTCTGTCACAAAATATAGGACCGAAAACATTCTCATCTCTGTAATAAATCATCAACTCCATTAAGTCCGCAAAGGCACAAAGCCATGATAGGTGAAAAGTACAAATTTCAAACTCTCAGGAGGAAGTCTTTAATAAGTCTGAGAGCACAAAACATAGGACCAAAGACATTTCAAATTATCTTAATAATTTCTGTGATAGCTCCCCTATTAGACATGGGGGCATTTTTATATATTTATCTAAGTCGATATCATGATTTAAGCCAAGATCCTTAGATAGATACATATTATGATTGAAAAAAAAACAAATCATGTCTATTTTGTAGTAAAGAAAATCCAACCACGTAATGTATTTCTGAACTACTCTGCAATCCCCCAGTTAGATAGGAGGCATTTTTTTATGATCAAGGTTATTCAATCCTCTCTTATGAAATAGGAGGACTTTTATATATGTTCAAGTTGACATTGAACTTTATGCCGAGATCCCTGAATATATCTATAACTATTATTGTTAAAGTTGTAGGTCTCACAAGGACAAAAAAATCCACTTTCATGTGCGAAAAGATAGCCCTAAATATTAAAAGTTTATTTCTAAGATTTGTCAAATTCTAAAGATCAAGTTAGAAGAACTCCCAATTTTGGAAGCTTCGATCAACTAAGTTGAAAAATATCAACCTCTATATATTCAAGTCTAGGACTCAAATGAGTTCTAAAAGTCGAACTCAACAAACCCATAAATTGCTTAGTTGCTGACTCTCTTCTCACTCAACAAGTTACAAGAAAAGGCCGCAACGAAAGAGCCCCCGTTTGTTAGTCTGATGACCAAACTACCAAGCCATCACAGCTTAAGTCCAAGACTCGAGTTAGTTTTAAAAGTCAAACTCAACAAACCCACAAATAGCTGAGTCGATGACGCTCTCCTCACTCAACAAGCCATAAGAAAAAGCTGCAATGAAAGAGCCCATGCTCATCAGTCCAATGATGATAGCTATTCAATTTCAAACCAAATTCAACTTAGTGAGTAAAAGGAACTAGAATCTAAAATATCTTTCTACTTGATCGATAGACCAAGATAATCTAAGAAAATAACTCTCAACCCATAGCTACCTCAGATCAATCTCCGTATTGCCTGCAAGGTGATATCTCAATCTATTTTCAAATAGCCTGATCAAGCACCAAGCATAGATCAAAGTCAATTTCCTCATCAAGTCCATCAAAGCAGAAGGCACGGGACTGAAGAAGCAATTTCATAGTTCATACAAAGTCGATGGCCGAACTAAAAGAATTTCGTAGTTATTCAGTCTATTAAAGCACTCATTGCTGGATTGATAACTCAAGATTGTAGACCTAATATAAGCCAGAAGGTTGGGCCATCTGTATGCACCATTCAAAGAGTCTGTCAAAGCAGCAAGCATACGATTTAGGGCGTACATACACTACCTGACAAGTCAATATGAACAAATCAGGTCAATCCTTCATCAAGTCCATCAAGCTTAAAGCTATGACAGAAAGAATTTCAAATCTCAAAGTAAATAAACTAATTCCTCCATCCAACTCGGTCAAGCATGAAGCTAGGGTCGGAGAAAACCCAAATCTATAAAGACACAAAAGAAAGAGATCTTCAAAAAACCCATTGAAAAAGAGAGTAGATGGTGGAAGAAGCTCTTGATGAACCCATTAAAATTGGGTAATTTGAGATTCATGGTTGATCAACAATATTAACATATGACTCGCTCTATGCATGAATCATATTTGTTAGGGGTCATTTGTTAACCTCCATGCATTCTCCATCAATCGATTCGAGCTCACAAGAGAAATTCGACAGACGTCAGATGCAACAATGCGCAAATCAAAGCTAAAATACACTAGACATCATCAAAATTGCTCAAAATGATCTACGATAGATGAATGGACTTCACCATCACATTCAGAATATCAAAATTGATCAAAATATAAATGCATGTCACATCAATTGATCGAGAAGAAAGAAAAGCAGCGCACGATTATATAGTCGGGAGGCTACGGCGATTCCCAAAACTTACGTTGTAAAATTGATTCGTATTTACAAAATGTAAAAACATATCAAATGAGATTGCCTGTGGTCAATTTGGATGAGTTTACACAAACGTCAAGCAATCAAAGGCGATAATGTGTATTTTTATCTAAAAGTGACCCAATTCATCATTGAATTGATCCAAACAACCTCCGATTATAAAACAAACTATGTCGTTGCATCTATAACATCAAAATTACATAAATTAGACATCTAATTTGATTAAGATGGTCGTGCTTTAAATTTATCAAAATTAATACGCATTTTCAGATAAATCTACATAATTATCTCTTATTTATATCCAGTCAATGCTTTTGGAACTCGCAACCGCCCATTCCCATGCCTCTACCTCTCATTTGACCAATAATAAGCCACCAAATCATCTCTCTCTCTCTCTCTCTTTTAGAAGCCCTCTCTAGCCAATGGAAAGCCACCAAGCCTCATGACCCATGTTTTTATCACTTAAAATAAAAAAATGGATAAATAATATTTTTACTAAAGCATGAGGTCGGCTCCAGGAAAGGGGATTTTTTGCTGATACGCGGAAGAGGCCTCTTTGGGGGCTATCATCACTTAACTGTGTCGAACTCCCTTCCCGTTTTCCCTGCCGCCTGAACGGAGAGAAAACCCAAGCCTTCCTCTTTCTCCCAATCGGAATGAGCTCTCCATCTCGTTCATTTCGTCCGTCTGGTCCGTCTGGTCCGTCTGGCACGCGTAGATGGGAGTGAATGCAGAGAGCTTGTTCGCCTCTATTTTTTCGAAGAAATCGAACGAACCTAGCCAAGCCATGCAGCTTCTTGTTTCCGTTCTGCTCTTGTTTTCTCTTGGATGGGAAACCCAATGCCAGCCAGCCGCACGCACCGCGCTAGCCGCAGTCATACTGATCTCATCTCCATTCGGTCGACCCTCCCTTGGCAGATTTTCATGGCAGATCAGGATTTCCACTTGTATCACTGATCTTTATTGTTGCTGGTCTTCGGGATTGGGTGTTGTGCAATTTTGAGCGGGGTGTTGCTCTATATGCTTTGTAGAAAGAAAGTGGCAGGAGCTGTCGCTGAAGAGGAAGATAAGCAGGTCACAAAAAAAGCCTCGTGGAACAAACAAATGAGAGATCAGTTGATCTCATCGACGAAATTGGAAACGAAGGAAGCTATAAATTGCAATCTCACTACGGTTCAAGACATGGAGTTAGAGGGGAACGGGAGAAAACCGCAGGAGATCGATGAGGATCTTCATAGTCAGCAGTTGGCTGTGTATGGAAGGGAGACCATGAGTCGACTCTTTGCCTCAAGCGTTCTCAACTTCTCATATCTGATTTTAATGGACTTGGCGCTGAAATAGCAAAGGATATAGTCCTTGCTGGAGTAAAATATGTTACCTTGCATGATGAAGAGGATGTACATATATGGGACTTGTCTAGCAATTTCTTTTTTTTTAGAGGTGATATTAGGAAAAATCGAGCCCTCGCATGTATGCAGAAGTTGCAAGATCTTAACAATGCTATCATAATATCAACATTAACAGAAAAATTATCAAAGGAGCATCTTTCAAAATTCGAGGTACTTGAAGACCCCATTGCACTTAGAAGAGTGTGATAGTATTGAATATTATTATAGTGTTCAAGGCAGCAGCTTAAAGAGTGTGGTGGGTAGATCAAAACTAGTCTCTATGACGGCAGAGCTCGAATTTTAATATAAAGTTTAAAGAGAATCAAATGAAACTACTAATGAGCTTAACTCAATTTAAATGAAAAAACAAATCAAAGTTAAATCAATATGCAATATATATATATATATATATATATATATATATATATATATATATATATATATATATATATATATATATATTAGAACCAATGCTTAGAAGGCATGTGAGTAGGTCAAAGCGACTCGATGCATCCCTACATAGGGATGACGCCGAAAGGCTGGTGGAATTTAGCTAGATTTTTGGACTTCAATTTAATATCATATTAAAATTAAAGTTGAATATAAGACTTCTAAAACATCAAAATAAGAAAAATCAAACTAAAACAAGCAAATTCAAATGATATTTATAATGCAACTCAATAGCTCATCATAAGTACAAATGAAACTTATTATGGATTTAAGAACTTGGCCTTGGACCAAAAGAAATGCAAAGTGAGTCTTACAAGAGATTCTACACCTCTCAAATGATGAATTCAATGAATATTTGGGTTGTATTGTATTCAAATAATTATAAGAACTCGATTCAAATGTGAGCAAGACTCAGAACCTATACAAAATATATAAAAGATATTATGCTTGAAGTTCATCTCTCACATGAAAATAAAGCTTAAGTTAGATTTGAAAGGTGATTTACAAGAGAGCTTAACAGGTCTCTTGCAAGCAAAAACATGACTTGATAGCTTTGCATCTAATGCAAATAAAACTATTAAATGAATGATTGAATTTATTTATAGCTCTCTTTGGAATTATTAAGAAGAGCTAAAGGAATTAAAAAAAAAGGAAGAAATAGAAGCTTATAAGGAGCTCTACATTCACCTATATGCATTACATGTGATCTTTCAATAAACATTTAGATGATACTTACATTTTGTCTTGAAAGAACTAAAAAGTTAAATTCACATGAGCAAGCATAAAGAAGATGTAACAATTTTTCCATGAATGAGAATCAATACTAGGCATGATGAACTTGTGGAGATTCAGAAGCTTAGCAATAAGAATAAATCAAGCTTCATAAAAACTCATAAATTCAATGAATTCCGAACTAAATGTGAAAAGATGGATATTACTTCAAATGATTGAACAAAAGTAAAATATATTACGCCGTCAGATTCGCAACACATTGTATAAGCGAACAGAAGGTGCTAATTAAACCATCAATTGAACTATTGCTTGCAACATGAAGCAAGCTTATATTTAAATTTATTGACTTGAAATATTTGCAAACAATCAAAATTTTAATAAAATGAATAGTACACGAATCACGAGGCAATCTCATACTTAGATTTATGATATCGAGATTCACTTAAATAACTCAATTGCATGAGCTTTACACACATTACGATGCACAATTAAAATCTAAATTTAATGCTTCAAAAGTGTACACATATTCTTAATACACCCGCATGGGCCCCGACACTATGCTAAATGCATAAACTTAATGTCTAAAGATGCTCGCGAGTTGATTCCCGGTTAGGTCTTGGGAGTCGTTAACAAAATCTAATAATAATATTATAAGAATTCAAACTTAGTAAAATATCGAGAAGCTAATTACATTATATGATAGTAGATCGATCCTCTATTATTAAATTAATAGAATTGAGATCTAAAATAGATAATACATTTACCCGAGGATGACTGTTTGAATGAAGATTTCAACTAAAGGGGATACTTATCATCAAAATGTGCTTCTAAGCTCAAATTAGATTAATCTAAGTTAATTATTAATTTAAATATAAAATCAGATAAATTACTAAGTTCTAAATGGTTAAATAAAATTCACTATTTATAATTTAAAATAAAACTCAATTCATCCGCCTTCTGTTATTATTTGTCATAGGTGAAAAATTAAAAAACTCTAGCTCACAAAGGAGCCAATGTTAAGTCAAGTGTATTTCTATATTCACTCTCAATCAATCTCATGCCAGTAAGGATGTGGCTCGTGTCCTCAGACCGTGTGATTTGGCCAATAGGCTCCACATATGATGCGGTTAAGACCAGAGTCCTCTGATTGAGTGGTTGCTGCCAAATGGCACCATTATATTATGGTCACGATTATAGCCCGTATGTTCTCCAATGGCTCTGTACCTTGAGTTGTGAACTAGGGCAAAAAACCCTCTATCAGCTAAGGTGGACTTGAAGTTGTCCCCTTAGATAAATGCCACCCCAGGTCTACAAAGTTTCCTTGGGCGTCACAACCCATGGCTGCTGACAAGAATCATTCGGTTAGGTTGGGTTGACTACCTCCTTTGACTAAGTAGATTAGGGATCATGACAACCCTGGATGATAGAACCATGAGATCTTGATTGGGCACGTCATCATTCCCCCAACCATCTGCTTTAAGTTAAAATTCACAATCTTGTACTCCACATGCTGCTACTATATGTTATGCACTTAGCGATCTAACGACTAGCCTTAATCAAAAGTTCTCTCTCAATATTGAGAGGGGTAATTAACTATAGGTGCTTATGCTTATATGAAACCTGAAACCAGATCTAAAATCCTTACAAAATGAGAGCGAAATCTCTGGATAGTGTCTTATCTACTATTCCATCTGTCTTCTGAAGATTTAATTTACATTAAATCATACTTTCTTAATTGGGAGGTCAGTGGTGAATTTTTGGAGCCCACAATATTTTATTAGAGTTAAATAAGAATATGACACTTAATAGGACACAGTGGAGGAAAATAATTCATATAGCTGGCCCCATCTGGCGGGATAAAGGCTTCTAGTTGTTGTTGTAGTCAAATTATCAAATTGAAATTTTTATTTATTTTAAATCTAAAAAGCTCAAAAATATATATTAAATTTTAAATTATTAAAAAGCATTTAGACATTGATTATAACAAGTTTTTCTAAGGCAATGTAGTCTAATAAGATAAATCAGTGAGATTAAAATTATGCGTATTCAAGTCAAAAAAAGGCCTTTATAAAACACTCTGAAGTATTATTAGAAATTTCTTTGATCATTTTAAAGGTGACTTTACCTTAAATTTTTTATGTTTATAATTAAAACGAGAATCTTGATGACCTAAGTCCAATAAGTTCAAGATATGGAGTTCATTAAGGAACTAAGATATCCAAGAAAATATAAGAAATCTAGAGAGGCCAACTTAATCAATTGATTGAGTTCGCATGATTTTAATATAGATAACAAAAATGCATATTTCTATGCATTTAACAAAGAATTTTCAATGAAGAAAAACTTTAAATTTTAGAGAATTCTAGAGCTTCGAACACCATTACCGATTATCTAATGTCAACCTTCGATTAGCATTGACACTCTCCATTATCCACCATTCAACCCTCAATCGATAAAAGTTAACCCTTTCATCATCCATCAACCAACATTAAACATCAATCAAATTCATTATTCTTTGTTATTGATCGTCTAACACATGCCAAAGACATTAGTTAATTATCAACATTTGACACTCATCTTCCTAATCAAAGCATCTCTCCTCTATTTAAGAGAATAATTAAGTCAAATATACATCCACCATTACTTAACTTCTAACATTTTATCTTCATTATCACTCAATGCTTGTCAATGATTAGTGTTTGATGTTTATAATATTTTGACATATAGTAATAATTTTTAAGTTAGATTATCTCTCTTTCTATTAGAAGAATGCATGATAAATTCAATTATTTAATATTATTTTATATTTTATGGTCCCTATCAATCATCATTTAATACTTTTAAAGCCAACATTTAACATTTGCAATCCAAATCAACCGCTTGTCTTACCGGTCACCTAATCTTTCCTTTTACAAAAAGAATGACTAAGTTGTCATCTCTTTATCCCCTAACTTCAATGTAAGATATGTACCAGCATCCAGTGCATATTAATAATTGATGTTAGTTAGTCATTAATGTATGACGCCTAAATTTATATACTCTTTATAAGTTCTCATAAGAAGAGAATGACCATGAAAATCACCTATAATCAACCAACATAGTATTTCATGTTGACTACCACTTAGTACTTATCAATGTTCAATGCCCAATTTGGCTTGTCACCAATTTCTAATATTCTTATTCTTAGTTGTATAATTTCCCTTCTTATCATAAGAATAAGCATGCCTACTATTCTTTATAAACTAACTTTCAACATGTTCATCTATTATCATCCAATGTTTTCCATCGACTAATGTTTAATGCTCGCCAGTAACTGATGTCCAATATCATTTTTCTTTTTCACATGGTCTTCTTTCATGTTAAGAGAATTATTGAATTGATTGCCTCCATCCGTCATGTTTTATGTTCTAAATTGCTCGACTTGGACATACATCGACAATCAATTCTCTTTGTTGCCCAATCAACTCAATTAAAAAGAGAATGATCAAATTGATCACTCATCATTAATTAACTTGTAATGCTCTTCATTGATCATCTTTTGATACCTTACCAACAACTAAATTGCAACATCCACCAGATACTAATGTATAATACTCAACATTTTTATCACATAATCTTCTCTCTTATATGAGAATGATTAACTTGATTACAATTCTTTGCAAACTTTTAATATTTTTCATTTATTGTTACTTTGTGTTTACTAATGACTAATATCCAACTATAATTTTAAACAATTAGATTGTTGACGCTCAGTTCATCGCCATCAAAGCCGAAACCGCTCCCGCCTATCCTCTCTGGAAACCGGAAACCGCAAGGAACGACAAGAACCGTTCCCGCTCTCATTCGTCTGGGGTAAAAATTGAATGAAGCCTTCGGTTCCAGCTTCTGATTCACGATCCCTCAGACGCTGGCTGCTCTCATTTGATTGCCGAAAACCCTCATTCGCTTGAGCAATCTCCTGTCTCCACAACTGACTGAAGATACTCAAGCTGAGGCGTCCGTCCTTCTCGCACCATCCTCTCCCTGAGCTGCGGATCTTCCTTAACAGCCTCAGCTTCTCATCTGATTTCTCCTCAACTGCAAGCACCCCCTCTCTGCTCTGATTTTTCCTCCCCTCTCCCGTTCTTCTCGTTTCCGATCGAGCCGCAAGCTGCACGAGGTCTCCATCTCATCTCGTCTCCCTCAAACTGAACTGATTTCTCTCTCGATCGAAACACAGCCGCACACAGACGACCATCTCCCGATTGAGAGCTATCCAAACCGCATCTCTCGCATTCGCCCGTCTTCGTCCATTCGAAGAAGCTTCCTGCTATCTTCATCTTGGATCGAACTGCCACTCCAGCCAACCAGATTTCTTCATGCATCTGCTTCCTTCCCATGATTTCTCTCACTGGAGCCCAAAAAAAAAATAATCAAAGTTGTCTTCACTTCTCTTTTGCTGCCAAAGATAATCTAATCCTCTTGCCGATCATTACAAATGTGTAACAATATGAGTTTGGATGTATATATAAATTATTTGTATATATGCTTATACTTTTGTAAAGTAAGATCATTAAAATCTAACAATGATAGTCATGATGCCACAGAATCAAATCAAAACGTTAGATCAGCCTTCTCAAATTTTCTCCTCATTGAAGACGAAATCTCTCATGAATGATTAAATGATTAAGAACTAAGATAAATGAATCAACAAAACAAAGATATAAATAAAACCAAAAAGGAATAAAAAATAAAAAGACACAAGCTATTTCTCAAACAACCTCAAGAACTTTTGTTTAAGAATCGAAATATCTCTTTCAAAATATATGAAATCTCAGATCATGTTTAAAAATCATCATATTCTATCAAAAAAAAAAGCTTTGTGACATACCACAATTGATCTTTAGTTTGAAAATTAAGAAAAATGTTAATTCATGTTTGATCTTATTGAGATTATGTTTTTTTAATCCTTCAAGTTACAATCAAGTCATTTGAACTCAAAGTCTTTCAACTAGATTTGATTTATGACTTTTCTATGTGATCAGTTTTAATGTGAAGTAAGCTCTCACAATTTTGTCAAGTATTATGTCACTTTTGCTTTAATTCAACAATTTTAAGTGCACAATATTGAGTCAAATTAAATATCTAATTGTCTAACAAAAATTTGAAACATTCAAGTGACTTAATTTAAAGCTAATTCATGTACCTAAGTGTATAAGAGCAAAATTAAATTAACAATTATCCATTAAATGCGGATTTGTAATATCATGGGCAAGAGCACTTTGTGAAGGTAGGACAAATAAATAAATATGAAATTAGAGGAAAAATGTTAATCATACAATATAAATATATATAATATTTTGTATTAATATTAAACTTCATAATTATTTTCAAAAAATAAATACATAATTTTGAAATATAAAAGATTTCAATTGAAAGCAAGAAGCTTTAATGATACATCCTCTGTTGAACTAAATAGAGTTTATAAAATCTAAAGTTCTTAAATATATTCAATTCAATCAAATAACTACTCTGATAATGACTGTGTTGAATGAAGATTTTAACCGAAGGGGATACTCACAATCAAAATATGTTTAAAGTTTCAGATCAAATTAATATAAGTTAAATGTCAATCCAAATGAGAATTTTGATGAATTATTAAGCTCAAAATGACTAAATAAAAATCACCAAGTTAAAAACTTAAAGCTAAAATCCAACACACCTTCTGCAATTTTTTTGTCGGAGGTGACAAAATAAGAAAACTCTAGCTCACAAAGGAGCTAATGTCCAGTCAAATGTATTTCTATATTCTCTCAATCAATCTCATGTTAGTAAGGACATGGCCCGTGTCCTCTGTTTGTGTGGGTTGGCAAGTGAGCTCCATATATGATGCAGTTACGTCCAAAGTCCTCTAATCCGATGGCTGTCGCCAAATGACATCATTATATTACCGTCATGAATGTAGCCCGTATGCTCCCCAATGGCTTTGTACCTTGAGATGTGAATCATAGGGTATATCTAATAGGGCAAAAAGCTTTCTATTAATTAAGGTAGACTTAAGACTGTCTACTTAAACAAACACCACCCCAAGGATTTCTTGACATATAACTCATGGTAGGGATTCTTCGGTTAGGTTGGATCAACTACCTCATCTGACTAGGTAGACTAGGGACCACGACAGCCCGGGATGACGAGACCATGGGATCTGAATCGGGCACGTCATCATTCCACCAACCATATGCTTTAAGTTAAAAAATGATGAATTTCATAAATCTAAATTTTAAACTCCACATGTTGCTACTATATGCTACGCATTTAGCGATCTAACAACTAGCCTTAATCGAAAGTTTTCTCTCAAAATTGGGAGGGGTAATTAACCATAGGTGCTTGCGCTTATAGAAAACCAGGAACCAGATCTAAAGTTCTCATAAAATGAGGGCGAAATCTTTGGATAGTGTCTTATCTACTATTCATCTACATGCTGAAAATTACACCGACACTTAAATCATACTCTCTTCAATGTGAGAGATCGTTGGTTAATTTTTGGAGCCCATATAAATTTGACCAATCAATGTCATAGTTGAGCTATGAATAGGTGCAGTGATTAATTTAGCCTAATCTTAAAAACTTTCTTGCATAAGAGTTGCTAAAAATTTATTCATTGAACCATCAAACCATTCAATTCATTTTAATACTTATTTCTTACTAAATTAAATTTTAAACATTTGTTTTCTAATGGATGGACCACCAAAGAAAATATTAGTCAAATAATTTTATCATAAATTTGATTGTATTGAATTTCTTGCCACTTGTATAATTATTCTTTTTCAATCATTTAAGCCTTGTAATCGAGCTCAACACTAATAAAGGATACATTGAGAGGAGTTGGCATAATAAACATAGATATGTAAACCAAACAACAAATTTAATGTCACTTTTTTATTATTTTTTCTCTTAGCTCTCAATATTTACCAGTTTTTTTATCAAGATGCTAGAAATTAAATATCTTCTTTATCATCTTAAACTCCTAAACAATTTTCTTCTATATATTCTCTTTTGATTAGTTGAGAGAAATCACGTGGTTTGCAAAAGGGTTGTGATCCATGGGCAGAAGATCCACTTCTGCGTTAGCTATATACTTTGAGGTGTAGAAAAGAAACCAGCTTAAAGGTTATAATTGTTAATTTAGATGACAAAAGGTAGAGAATTTATAATGATTTTCTCATATTTTATTTTCTAAAACTTATTTTAAAGCATAATAGAAATGATGATTCATAAAGCTTTGCCCAAAAAAAAAAAAAAAAAAGATTTCACATTATAGATCACTATAACGGCATGGAGAAGGTTGAATGCCTCACTCTTTGATGATTGGAGCTGCCCAAAGCTATACGCTCCATTATGGCATAGACTTTTCATAGTTGACCCAACATTACATTAGGGCGTCCATTTAATACAGTTTAGATCATTCTCGTCTGGCTATCTCTCTTTTAATTTAAGCCCGTCATTAAAATTGTATTCTATGAATCACAGATTCACAATAAACAATGATATATTAAAATCTCGATGTCCATATTAAATAAGGCGCACAGTTGTGCACCTTGACACGCCATTTTTATAAAAAGCATTTCTCCCTACAGTTATTAGATCAAGTTTAAAGAGATATTTGACGCTTCTTGAGTTGACAAAAGCTATAAAAATATTATCCATCTTTTTTTGCGACACATTTAGCTACTTACTTTAATCATGCTTGATTTGCCTTCCATTTCAGCTATCTAAAAGACCATTTCATGTGTTCAACCACAGAAGCTCAAGTCCTTAGAACATGTACAGAACTTCTAGGCTGGCGAAACAAACTAGTATCTTTTCGGACACCAATGGGATGATTCATATGTATATGAAAAAATGAAATAGAAAAAAATATTAGAATATGACTAAGTTAAAGTGATTCACCAAAAAAATAAGATGGTAGGAGTCCTCTCTTCCTTTTAAATAGAGAAGATTAGATTAAAAATTTTAAACAGTACCTTAAATTTTATGATGATTATAATAGAGATTATTAGATAACTGTAATGATGATTCGATAACTGCAGTTAAATGTCAATCAAATGATAATTATGTTTTAAAGAAAATTGAAAAGGGGATTGAAAATTCTACAAGCATTAATTGATATCGAGAATTCAGTCCAGTCAAGACTAACCCAGATCAAACGCTTAAAATATAATGAAAAACTTTGTGATATCAATCGGCTTCTAAATATGAAGTGTTTATAGTCAAATCAACGAGCGTCTGACGATAATCTAACAAGCCTAAGATCTCCACGACTTCATTTGAGCATTCAAATACTTAAAATACATCAGATGATTGAAGGAATCATTTCGAGCCGTCTGATGGAGTGTTTTAAGATTTTGATTTCAATAACCAAATGCTCGAATCCTATAAAGGACTTCATTCTTATCAGAAGGGGAGAAGAACTTGAGAGAAAAGAGAGAGCTCGAGGATTGAAAAACCTCCAAGCATAATTGTGCCACCAGTCGACGACGCCACCACTGGCCGCCATTGCTACCATTACCACCATCGCCACCGCTGCGATCACCACCGCTGCCACCACCGCCGGTCTCGCTTCCATCAATCCGCTGTCATCGCTGCTTATCGTCATTATTGGTCACCACCCACTCACCGCTCTACCATATTGTTACCACCGACGCTCACCGGCCACACCATATTGTTTATCACCGACGCTGATTATCACCACGCCATCATTTAGTATCGCCGACTTTCGTCATCAATACCAATCATCATTTTATAGATTGTTACTGATTCTGGATTTCTGTGCCACATATATAATCTTAATCTCTTATGAAGATTCAAATTTTGTACTTGAAAATAGATATATAATGAAATATTTTTATTGGGGTAGGCCCCATAATTTTTTCCCCTATTTCTGGGATTTTTTCACTTAAAAATTCTGGAATTTCTTATTCACTCTTCAAATATCTATGTGTGTGCTGAATTTTTCAACAAAATTAAAGTATAAAATTTTATTCTATCATAACTAAATTTTTAGCACGTAATAAAAATAATGATAACTAAAAACTAATGATTAAATGACATCCATCAGATTATAACAACGACCAGGCAAACATCTATGATATAAATTTCTTATTGTTGTCAGGCAAGTGCTTTTGACTACCCCTAACATGAAGTTGCTGTGACTCGATTCTCAAGTACCAGTTCACGCTAATAAATTGCTATTGTCGAAACTAACAAAGAGTTCATTGATCCTTTACGTAAAAAAATTATTTGTGTGCTAACAACGAGAAGATTAGTTTGCATTGTTTTTTAATTTAATCCTCTCAGTCTTCACTCCTTTAAAAGGCTTATAAGTGATTAAAGTTTTGAGCCTAAAAAATAATCTTAAATTACAGTTTTCTAATTATTACCGTTCAAATATATATTTAAATATTTGCAAGTAAATAATTGTTTATGAATTTCAATTTTAAATAAATAAATTTCAAAGCATAAATATGCGTACTCACTATACGTATATCTCAAATTCAAGTTTTTTAATATATAATTGAACGTAAAAAGACAAACACATAACACTTAATTATTGAATTCTTAATCCAACCGCGCACCAAAGAAGCTGAAGCTACTATATCCAACTGTCTCGTGAGCCTGCAGAGTTTATTTATTTTTACATACTGAGCTTATTATAAAGCTTATTATAAATTTCAAAACTATATCATAAGGCGGGGACGAGAGAAGCAAATATAAGCAGTCAAATTAAGCTACTCCGCGTGAAGAAGATATATAATTATGACGCCAACGGAGCAGGTTGGTTTGGTACAATTAGTTAATGCAAAAAATTTCCTGTCATTGCATAAGCTTTTGTCCTCTATTGTAGCTATAAATATCTCCTTTATATATCTAAGAGTAGAAACCAGAAATTAACTGATCTTTAGGAGAGAACTCTCTCAAACTGTATTAACAGTTAAAGTTATTACATACAGCTTTCTCACACTTTCTAAAAAAATCTACATTCATTAATTTTCTGCTCCTAATAACTTCAAATTGTTTTGGTTTCTCGTTCAGAGAGGCAGAAATGTTCTTTTTAAATTTTTTTTTTTTTTAAAAAAAGGGCCTTAAAGACAACTTTAAAGGAATTAAATGTGCTGGAACACAGATGACCCAAGAAGAGTGAAAGATCTCCGGCTAAAATTTTCTTAGATTCGCCAAACCCAAGCTACATTTGATACGGTATGAACACATGAGATTATATTAAATTACGATCTATTTTATTTATGTGGCTCAAAAATTCGCACACCTCTCTCGAATTGAATGAAGAAAATATGATGGGTACGATGTAATTTACAAAATAGTAGATAAGACACTACCAGAGATTTGCCTCATTTTGTGACTTTAAATCTGGTTCTAGGCTTTATGAATCCCATATTAATTAATTACCTCCCAATAAGTGAGAAAGATTGAAGGCTAGTCTAGTCACTTAATGCGTATAAGTATGTGGAGTTTAAGATTTAAATTTATAAAATTCACTATTTTAGCTTAAAGCAGATGGTTGGGGAAATGATGGCGTCCGATCTAGATCTCATTGTTCATCCATCCGCATTCCTAGTCTACTTAGTGGAGGAGATAACCCAACCCGACCAAAGGATTCTTATCGAACACATCCACGCCGTGAAATTCTTGTAGATTTGGGGTGGTGTTTATCAGAGACAATCTTAAGTATACCTTAGTTGACAGATGACTTTTTGTCCTATCAAGTATACCCTATAATTCACAACTCAAAGATCGAGCTATGGAGCATACCTGCCACGTGATCAATATATAATGGAGCACACCAAGTCACCCGATCGAGGACTTTGTAACTATCATCTGGAGCCTACCGCCAATAATCGAGGACACGGGTCACGCCCTTTTAGCAATGAGATTAATCGAGATAACGGCAAATACTTGATTTGGCTCCTTTGTGAGTTAGAGTTTTCTTAGTTTGTCACTTTCGACAAATAATTACGGAAGGTGGATAGATTGACTTTTACTTTAAGCTTTAAATGATTGAATTTCATTTAAACAATTTTTAGATTGATACTTGATTTAAGTTAATTTGATTTAAAATTAGAATCACATTTTGATAGAAGTATCCCCTCCGGTTGAAATCACTATTCAACATAGCCATCATCGGGGTAATTACTTGATTAATTTGAATATATTTGAGAACTTTATATCCTGTCAATTCTGTTTAACTCCTAACAGTGGATCAGATCTATCGTCATATGACAGAATTAGTTTCTTAGATATTTTTGTAAGTTGAAATTCTTATAATAGATTTATATGTTTTGTTAACGCAGCCTAAGACTAAAGAAGCAACATGATCCTCAAACACTTGAATCTAAATATTCAACATATGTCGCCCATGTGGGTTGATTAAGATAGCTTGTACACTTTTCAAGGCATTGAGTTTAAACGTGGAGTTGCCTTGAAGCACGTGCAAAGTTGATCTCTTTAAGTCTTCTACATGCATTTTGATGCAATAAAATTCAATATGAAGTTATCTCATAATGCAAATAAATATCTCATTTGAAGCTTGTAAGTTTGCATGAGTTTTGAAATAACTAAAAAAAATATGAGGTTGCTTCCAAAATGCATGCAATGAATTTGTTTTCATTTAAGTGGACATGTATTTGAAGTTGTTTGATTAAACAAATAGTTATTTTAAAATATATATAGGGATTCAATTCATGTAAATATTTGCATAGATTTTGAGACATTGTACTTGCAAAAATATTTGCCTTGTAGTAGCACAATACTTGAAGCCTAATATCTTCTATCCTATGCATGTGTTTATCGATGATATTAGACATTCTAGATTTATATTGTAATTTGAAACAGTAAATTATTATTTTCAATCACTTCTTTAGTAATTGATCTCCAAAAAAATTCAATAGGATTTCACAAGTCTCTTTTTTGTATGAAATGTCAGATTCATCATGAGATTTACTTAGATTCTTTTAGGCCACTTCCACTTCATTTGATATGATACGAACTATTATGTAAGTGTTCATTAATGTTCTTTTCCCTTCCTCTTTTTTTCTTATTTGATTCTTTTAATTTAAATTTAGCTTTATGTTTCTTTGTTTAGTGCTTTCCGCTTTTTTTGATTCCTCCATTTTTTCTAAGTCCAAAGATTTGACAAAATTTTGGTAGCATTAGGTGGAGTTTAACATAGATGTTTACCGAAGCTAATAAGCATAAGTGATGTCTGGAATTGATTTTAATCACGTCACGCCCAAATGAGCGCGACGAGACCTTCAAACCTGCAAAGAGACAAGCATATACATATACAAAATCACATCACACATGTTCAGACTTATTTTTCTGAACGCTTGCAATGATCGATAAAGAGGCGGAGAGGGAGATGCCGAAAACCAAGAGAAGAACCCGCCTAATGATGGTGTTCCTCTCCAAAGAAAAGGTCGGAAGGAGACAGAGAGGGAGATGTCGAAAACTAAGAGAAGAACCCACCTAATGACGGTGTTCCTCTCCGGATGTGGCAAAGGGAATTTTCAGATTTTGGTAAAAGGAATTTTCAAATTTTGGCAAAGAGAATTTTCAGATTTTGGCAAAGGGAAATTCAGTTTGGTGAAGAGAAGGGAAGAGGAAAATTTCAGATTGGAAGAAATGAGGGGAATGGAAGGGGAATTTTCGATTTTGAAGAAATGGGAAGAAAAAGGGAAAGAAGAAGAAGTGATTTTAAGTTTTGTTAGGAGAAGAAGGAAGGAGAAGAGGATTTTAAGAAGAAAAGAAATAGAGAAGATGAAGAAGAGAAGAAGAGGAAGAAGAATAAGAACCACCTGTTTATGCTTGAGAGATGAAGAAGAAGGTCTTTCCCTTTTGGGTTTTAACGAGGGAGAGGGGAAAATGAGAGAGCCAAGCCTCCTTGGTTAAGCAGAAGGAAAGAGGAATGGGAGGAGAAAGGCATAGTGAAGGTGAAGGGGAGGAGCGTCTGATGAAAAGAGGGGTTTATGTATGAGAGGTGTTAAGTGAATGAAGAAGGATTTGTGTGTGAAGAGGGGCAAGCAAATGAATGAAGGCTGGTCAAGAAGAGGAATAGGCTAGGGGATTTAGGGCTTTTAAATAATATTTTTTATTGCTTAATCCACTTTAATATGAACTTTGCATCAACCACAATATAAAGTTGATATATATATTGATTCAAGATTATTCCGATGTTCCAAATATAATGGCGTAGTCTATTTCACAATTAGAGGTCATTTGATTCAAGTCGACGTCAAATTGGGTCAATTTCAGCTCAAAATGCACATTATCATTTCCAACCGTTCAATTTTTGTGCAAACTTGTCTGAATTGAGTGTGAATAATCTTAATTGATAGATTTTGATATTTCAAAACTAACAGCATAATCAATTTTATGAATGGAGATCATTTGGTTTATGCCTCCTCATGGGTATGTATGTGTGCATTAACGACGCTGAATTGATTGATCGTGTAATATTTATATTGACTAGTTTTAATGTTTTGAATGTGATGGTGAAGTTTGTTCATCGATCGGAGGTCATTTGTGCTAATTTTGGTAACGTTCAATGCATCTCAACCTCGATTTATATGCTATCACTTTCGATCCTTCGACATTTGCACAGACTCATCCGAATTGAGCATGGACAGTCTCATTTGGTAGATTTTGATCTCTCAAAGCTAACGGTGCAATCAATTTTATGAACAGATGTTGTTTGGATACCGTCGTAGTTTCTCTTCCTACAATATTGACATAGCGCTCGATCGTTTGATCGGTTGATCTTTAGATTATGCAATATTTATATTTTGACCAATTTTGATATTCTGAATGTGATGGCTAAGTTTGCTCATCGATCAAAGGTCATTTGGACTAATTTCAGTGATATTTTTTGTATCTCAGCTCTAATTTGTGTCTGAAGTGGATCAAATTCACTCTATAAGCTCGATTCGACTTGTGTAGCATATGTGAAGGTCAACAAATGCCCACCATGGATCGTGCATGGAACGAGTTACGTTTGTTGAAAATTGGTTGACCCTTTTGACTTTCTTTGCTCTCTTTTTTTATTCTCCTTCTTCTTACTGCTTCTTAGTATAACTCATTTTTTTGTTTTCTGCTTTGTTATGCTGTCACTTGGATTCTTATGTGCCCTTTCTCTAATCACTTGATAAGAGAATGAGGAGAGAAGACGATGATCTCATCTACTAAGCCGTGCTATTTGGTTGGAGATTGTCAAGCATGATCCTCATGGAAATGTTGATATTAGGGATAGGATTGAGCAGCACACCGATATATTGCGAGGATGTGATCTTTACCAAGGTTTCTTCACACGCTCTTCCATACTTCCTAACCGTAATTTCATTCTTTTGCCTTTGAGGATTCAGATTGGGTGGCTACCATTAAAATAATGGACTACAATCATCAGATATAGTAGTCGTCACGGATATTATAATATTTTATAGCGCTTTTTGATAACATTGGCGATGAAGATAGACTTAGCCACCATCCCATCCTGGGCTCATTAAACCTACTTCGAGATTCCTCCATCAAGGGATTCTAGTTCCACATGGATACACATTAGTGTGTGTATGTGCTCATATAATAATTATGGGCATTTATAAGTAAGTATATGTGTCTTTATTTGATTTTGGAGATATGCCTCTTCGGGCTCATGGAGTAGGGTAGTTCAGGATACTAGTAATACTTATTTGGATTGGCTGAGTTGAAAAAATTACTCTTTGGGACTTATGCGTCGTCTAGATTGGCTACCATCGAGAGTGCCACCCAATGAGGAGTTATTTGCAGTAACCTTCATATGATTGTGATCGAGGAGGTAGGCTAGCTACGCCTTCTATTTATATTGATCTTCTAAATCATTATCTCCAGACTTTTAGGGCATCGTGATGTTTCAGATCACCAGGTACCGGAAGTACATGGATTCAGAGCTTCATACAAGATTATGCTCTGAGGAGACTATAGCATTACATGACCCTTTTCGATTAGGTGTGTCTGATGGTAGTTACTTATCTGAGGAGACTGTGGAGCCTACTTTACCAGTAGGGAGGACTTCTCCAGCTATACATGGATTAGACGAGGATTTGTTCTTAGCATAATTTATAGTGGCATGGCTCTACATTTTTGTACTTCCCATTACAAAGGGATTAGTTCACCCAAGTTCTTTATTAATAGCCAACGGGATTTCTCGAGGTGAATGACTTTCTCGACCCAAGAGCAAATGTGATTTACGGATATTGATTTAGGCGATTCTCTGAGTTGAGATGACTCTACCTTGGCGACTTTATATGCTTGGGTTCACCTCCACATACATGTTTGCTTGTTTGGTATCCAAAGATTCTTTCGTAAGGATATCCTACCATCTTGCTTATACCGAGCATCATCTACTTTGGAGATGGAGATTCATGTTCTTCTTTGCTTCTCATTTTGTTAGTTCATTGGATATATTTTGTTTACCATCGACTTGATAGAGGTTGATCATTACAGTTTGATGAGAATGGCGAGATATTCATTACTTCATGGCCATCGAACATTGAGAGTAGATTTTTTCAAGATACATCCGTGATGGTTATGTTATCGATTTGCTCGGTTATATAGACAGCCCAATCGAGTTGCACGACAATTTAGTTTCTTCCAGTCGACTGCTCATGATGATAGGCCATTCATCCCTAATGTAGTGGATATTAGGAAGTTTAGGATGACTCCCCTTGAGATACGTTACTTTATTGCTTCAGTTGTTTGGCTACATTTATTGAGGTTTGATATCGGCTCTCATTTTCAGATGGCTCCTCCACAGAGCAACACTGGGGTCAACTATACTCATCTCACTTGGGTACGACTGTCTTTTGGTCCTTTTCTGGAGCATGGTGCCAGGATATATGAGTGTAGGGTGAGATCTTTGGGAGGTCCTCGAGATCAGAGGACCCATCATCGGTCACCATTGGCAGGAGATAGCAGCGCTAGAGAGATATAATCACTATCTTTCTCTTTTTTAATACTTTTGTCATCTTTTTTTTGTATCATTAAAATATATTCAGTGCATCTAATACTCTAATTTGATTCATGATGCACCGCTTGATGAGCAAGTTAGTCGAGGATACCACTCATGTTAGAGCTGGGGATTACTCACTGCCGAGATTTCTTCACCACCATTGTGTCGACCCATGAGAGCAAACATTGTGCCATGAGTCCACTTCCACGATGACTTCGACTCTTGATGTGAGGTACCACAGTGTACTACTGGATATGCCACTAAGGACCTTATAGAGTGTGCCCGCTTTGATATGCCTCGATTTTATTACTCTTCTGAGCCACTCTTCCCTCTGAGCCTTACTCATCCATCCAGCCTGGGAGACTGGGTGAGATCCCATTGGGGGCTTCGCTAAGCCAACATATAGTTCTGAGCTTATCGATAGTGAAGGTCAAGAGGACTATGCCACTTATGACATCGGTCAACATTCATGTTCAAGTTCTTTCTTCTTTTCTATTTAGTTGCACTTCTTTACATTTACTTCGCTTATTTATTATTTTCATTTTTTTCTTGTAGTGCCTGATGTAAGTTATGAGTCAGAGATCTTCCATCGATATCCCTGTACACCAGAACCACATGGCAGGGGCATGCAGGATTACGACTTAGTGTTTTTTAGGAATGTGGTTTCTTGGCTTACTTTGGATTCATCAAAGTCACTAAATAGCATCACATCATATGCGAACACCATTATGGATCTTCTAGCTCATACGGCTTGGAGTTCTCGTATCTGAGACTCAGAGAGCGTAGAGTTTTGATCCACAGAGATCGCATTCAAGACTTTACCTGTGAGAGGCCGCTCGTAGGTGAGACCAATTTAGCACATGATGAGTTTGAGGAGAGTGCCGACTCTACCACACAATGTCGAGTTTGATAGATGCTTCTTAGTTAGGGATTGACCAAGTGATCAGAGTTGTAGGCTAAGCAGACAGAGCTTCGCTATAGAGCATCACCGCTACCATGCCATAGATGATGAGGCTGCTGTGAGCTACCGATGCTTTATTGGTGAGAGTGAGCATCATTCTTTAGTAGTTTATTCAGACTGAGGAGCTATAGTCACCCCATGATGTACTTCTTTTTGTTTCTTTCCATCAATCATGTATTATCTTATTATTAGTGGACAGAGATTACTTTTGTACTTTTGCTTGATTAGATCATTTGAAAATATATTGAAAATATCATATAATAGATTTTATTTGAGATAGCTCTGAATTGAGAATTTTCTCATATTATCTTGGTATATTGATCAAGTAGAAAGATCTCTTGGATTTTGGTTGCTTGTAGATCCAGTTTGAGATTAAACATCTATCATCATTAGACTAACGATCATGGGCTCTTTCACTGTGGTATTCTTATGTCTTATTGAGTGAGGAGAGCGTCAGCAACTCGGCCATTTATATGCTTGTAAAGTTTAACCTTTAGAACCTACTTGAGTCTTTGACTTTGGCTATGATGGGTTGGTGGTTTTATCATCAGACTGACGAACAAGGTGCTCTTTCACTGCAACTTTTTCTTACGGCTTGTTGAGTGACGAGAGTGTCAGCAACTCATCCATTTGTAGGCTTGTTGAGTTCGACCATTAGAACCCATTCATGTCTTAGACTTCAGGATGTAGAGGTTGATACTTTTCTAACTTAATTGATTGAAGCTTCCAAAATTGGGAGTTCTTCTGAATTGATCTCTAGAATTTGGCAAATTAGGGAGATAAATTTTTTGACATTTATGACTGTCTTTTCATGCATAGAAATAGATTCTTTTTTTTCTTAAGAACCTGCAACTTTAGCAATAATAGTTATGGATATATTCAAGAATTTTGGCATAAAGCTCGATGTCAACCTGAATCAGAATATATTCAAGGATCTCGTCTTATAGCACAATGTCAACTCAAATAAACTTAACATAAACTAAAAATACCCCCTGCATTGTAAGGGGAATTCTAAAGCATATTTAGAAGAACTTTTAAGATAAATTAAGTAAATACATCAATATTTGAATTGATATACTCTTAAGAGGGTTTTAACATGTAACATTGATTTCATCTATGTATAGAAATCTAAAATACCCCCTATGTAACAAGAAAATTTTCAAGGAAATGTTTTTTATTTATTTTGAGTAAGTATATTTATTTAGAGGTCTTGACATGAAGCATGACATCGACCTAAATAGATATACTAAAAAATGCCTCACTGTCTTGCAGGGGGATTTCTATTGTACTTCGAGAATGTAGTCACCATGTATAATATTTTTTCAAGTATCGACCATTAATTGACATCATTGGTCTTTTATCATTTAGGTCAATGAGTTGGTATACCCCTTCTTGATACACTTTCTCAATGACAAAAGGTTCTTCCCAATTAGGCTCAAATTTTTCACCAAATTTTTGATTAGGAATAATTAGTCTTCTACCAAGACCAATTCCCCTTTGAATGTTCGAGATCGCACTATGGTCAAAAGCCCGGACATCTTTGCTCGATAAACCTCAAATTTTGATGAGCTTGCAATCTATTATCAAGCATTGAGTTCCTCCATCCTGAGCATTTTGATCTTCGCTAGATTGTATTGGATGGCTACCAAGTGAAGGCAACTCAACTAAAGAACTATTTCTAAATACCAATGAATAGGGAGTGGCTTTAATCGACATCTTGTAGTGGTTCATACCATAATGCCTCTATGGTATGTCATTCTTTTATTTTTAGTAAGAATCTTCTTGAGCAGCTTGACTAATGTCTTATTGAAGGCCTCCGCTAAACAATTTGCTCTTGGATTGTATATTGAAGAGTATCACCAATCAATTTTATGTCGATCTACGAATCTATAAATCTTTATATTTTTAAAAGCTGTGCCATTATCAGAGATTATTCGGCGCGACACTCCAAATCTATAGACCACATTATGTGTAAAGATGTTAATCACTCGATCAACAGTAACTTCTTTAAATGGGGTAGCTTCAGCCCACTTAAAAAAATAATCAGTCACTACTAGGATGAAGCGGTGTCCAACTGATGACAGTGGATCAATTGGCCCAATTATTTGTACCCCAATATTCAAATGGCTAGGATGCTATTGTTGGGTGTAGTGGATTATATTCCCATATACTTGACATTCATGACATTTCTTGGCATGATTGATATAGTCTCTCACCATAGATGGCCAATAATAGCCCATCCTTTTGATATTTACTATCATCTTGGGACCTGACTGATGTGCACCACAAAGTCCTTCATGAACTTCAACCATCACTTTGGTACCTTCATCTATATTTAGACATCATAGCCACATCTGTTCAAAGAATCTATGATATAAAGTGTTATTGATGAAAGCATAGCACAATATTCTCTTCTCGATTTGAGCTGTCAATGATTTATTATTTGGTAATTTTCCTTCTTTAAAGTAGTCGATGAAAGGTTACCTCCAATGATATGGCTCTTCTACTATAAAGGCTTCACTTTACTTTTTTGAGGCAATGTTATTCTTGGCTCTTCTCGGTATAACTTCTTGTTGATTTTGGGGAGGATGAGCAACCTGTTGCATCCTTAATTTGATAACCCTCTACCTGGATTGATACTTTGTTTTCTAGAACTTGTCAAGTAAATATACCGATCATGAGATAATCACCATTCATACTTGCCATTTCTTTAGCTAATTTCGTTAAGCAATCTTCTTTTCTATTTCACATTAATGGTATCATTTCATAAGCTCAAGAACTCGCTTATGATAGAAAGCTAACTCAAGCTTATTGATTTTATAGATGTCAAGTACTTGATTTATAATTAACTGAGAATTAGAAAATAATAAAAGTTTTGAATGCCTATGAAAATAGCTTCTTCAAGACCGCCACCAATAATGCTTCATAATTCATTGTTAGTTCTTGGCTCACAACCATGATTGTCTCATTATCCCTCCTTATGGTGTTAAGATATATTCTGCCTCACCCTTGAAAATTAGGTTTTTTGACTTGTTTGATCGATGAGGCTCCATCAAAGTATATTTTTATAATTTTCTCTATCAAGATTGAGCATAATTTGCTCATCAAGAAAATCGTCAAGAGATGAGTCCAAGAGGATGGGATGTGAAGAAAATGCTAAGACTTGTCCTTTCACCGCTGTGAAATATAATATCAAATTGTAAAAAGCAATAGTGCCCCATCTTAATGTCCCGATCTTGTCATCAAGTACTGGATCGATCCTTGAGATGAGAGTAATCTAAGATAACATATAATGATAAGCTTTTGACCGCAAAAGATCAAGGCCAAATTGTCTTTCATGAGAGTATCTCTCTCATATCAACCTTCGACTAATATAATAAAGAGCATTCTCATTACTTTCTTCATTATGTTGTGCCAATAATGCTCTAAGGGACTCTTCTAATGTGGCTGTATATAGAATGAGGGGCTTCTCAGGAGTAGGCACTGCAATGATTGGTGGATTTAATATGTAGCTTTTAATGCTATTAAAGGCTTCTTGACACTCCTTATCCCATTTGGATGATGCATCATTCTTCATCAACTTTGTAAATGAATGACAGAGTCCTGATAGGTTTGATATAAATCGACGGATGAATGCAAGATGTCCTTGTAAAGAACGAAGCTGATACAAACTCTTCGGTGGAGGCATCTCCTAATTGCCTTGATTTTAGAAGGATCAATTTCAATCTCTATGACAATATACCCAAGGAATTTTCGGAGGATATCAATGCACATTTTAGAGGATTCATCTTGAGATCATATTTTGATTCTCCAATACAATTCTCAAGTCTTCAAAGTAATTTTCACGATTTAAGCTCTTCACCACCAAATTATGAACATAACATTCTACCTTATGGTGAATCAATTTGTCAAAAATATGCATCATGACTCTTTGGTATGTAGCTCCAGCATTTTTCAATCCAAAAGGCATGACTATGTGGTAGTATATACCAATTGACATTCTAAATGATGTGTGCTTCTCATCTTCAAGTGCTATCTTGATTTAATTATATCCCGATGATCCATGCAAGAATGAAAACATATCATAGTTGGAAGTATTATCTACCAGTAGTTCTGATATTAGAAGTAAAAAATCATTTTTTGGGCACGCCTTATTAAGGTCCCGAAAGTCAATACAGAGATGGATTTGATCGTTCTTCTTCCTAACTGGGATAATGTTGGCTATCCAATCTGCATACTTCTCCTCCCGGATGAAGCCTACTTCGATAAGCTTCTTAGTTTCTACAATTACTGCTTCAATCCCAATCTCATTCAGAGCTTGCTTAGGCGCTTCTAATTTAATAGTTTATGAACCGCTACATCGGATAAGCCTCACATTTTAATATGTCCGTAAAAGAATCCCTGAATTCACAAAGTAGCATTTTTAGCTCTTCAACTTTTTCATCAGGTAGAAGGGCATTGATGAAAGTTGGATGGGGATCATCCTCAACTTTTAGGTTGATTTCTTTGAGTTCATCCATAGTAGTTGTTTGTCCACCATCTTTGAGTTCTTCAAGCTCAGGCTTGGCCTCTACTTCATCATCATTTGTAAGAAGAATTTCATGGAGATCATCTTCTTCCATTAGGATCTCGCTTCTATTATATGATAACAAACTTTATTTTGATGAGATTTGTGGATGAACCCAAGATCTTAAGTGATAAACCTATCACTTCTTTGTGATGTCTAAGGACTTTCTTGGCTCTACATCTTGTTAAAGATTTGAGTTCTATATTTAGTAGTTCTAATATGAATCCCAAACTTATGCATCATTCTTCATAATTTTTATGGTATTCTTATTGCACTATCTCTTCAGAATTTTTATGTTGAGTAGGCTGATCAAAATTGTGAGGCTGAGACTCTTCAGATTTGTAAAATAGAGTTCCTGTTCCTCCACTCTTGCTCAACGGTGGCACATAGGATGTTATCAATTCTTCAATGTTATGGACCTCTAGTGGAGTGATTTCTTTGAAATACTGCTAAGGGATGGGTATGATTTTGAGTGAATCATCTAACTATGCCAAATGAGCTATCCTTCTTGATGCGATCCTCTGAACTCTATTTTTATAAGTAGATTCAAAGTCATAGTCTGAATCATAATCACTTATTTCATACTTTACCTTTCTTGAAAGCTTATAAGTTTCCTTAGGTTTGAAAGGAGTATCTTCTTCTTCTTATGTGTTGCTTCCCAAATGAGGAACTAATTTTCTTGATATAAGTGTAGAATCAAGTGCTTCAGAGAAAGTCAGCATTGTCTTCTTTCTGCCTCTTTGCTTTTGCTCTTTCACCTTGTGAAGTTACTTTTTAGTTCATAAAGTGGATGATACCACTTCAAGAGGCTATGTTGTCTTAGGCTCTGTAGGGATGAAATATTTTGCATCTTCATAAATCTTTGCTTCATTGACAGAGAATGGTTGTAGGTTGATAGGAATTCTAAACTCTTCCCCCTCTTTAAGAATTTCATACATTGATGCCTAGTTGATGGGACCATGCCATACTCATGCAACCATGGCCGACCCAAGAGAGCTCTAAACGACGTATCGACATCGATTACATGAAACTTGGCTTCTGTATATAAATCTTGAAACTTGGGCAGGAGAATAAAAGAACCCTGAGTTTTCTGCTCTTTTTCATTGAAACTAAGAAGCCTCAACTTATCTCTCCCAAGATGTTGGATATCAAGTGATAATCCTCTTAATACCTTTAGACTTATAAGATTGATTGAAGAACCTGGATCAATCAATATTCGACTGATTGAGATGCCATCACTCTCTGTAGTAACATATAGAGGACGGTTATGATCCACTGTTCCCAACATAAGATCTTCTTCAGAAAATGTGATTACTGGGAGATCTTGAGTTTGCAATGATTTAGTCATGCATTTTTTTTGGCAAAGTAAGCTTCATAACTTTCCAGATATTTAAGAGTTTGTATCAAAGTTTCTTAGAGGCCTTTTAACATCAAGAAAACCTCATACACACTGCAGTGGATCTTTCTAAATGTGATAGATAATTATACCTTTCACTTAATTTAGACTTTATTCTAGAAATTTTGAGAATGATATCTTCGTTGACTTCAATTTGTTTGCCTTTGTCTTCATTTGCATTTCCCTTCTTTGATGAAGGTGGTAAGACTTTATCACTTCTCAACTGAACTTGAATCACCTTATCTTGCTCAGATCCCTCTAAAGAAGTAGTTTCTTCAAATTCACTTCTTATTCTGAAGAATTGACGAAAAGAGTTAAACTCACTTTTCAATTGCATATGTTTCATACGAATGATATCGATGAGTTCGACTCTTCTCCATCGGAAAAACATAAATCTTCGTCTGAACTATTATATTTTTATTGAGTCATTAGACAAAATTCAGATGTTAACTCTTCAGGCTCTTCTTGCTTTCCACATAAGTTGATGATGGGTTGGTCGCCTGACTACTTTTGTCATGAGTAACCGATGCTAAAGAACATGATATCACATAAATGATTGACATGTCTCTACGGACAAGATTCACCATTATCTTCTTCATCCGATTCAATAATGCAAAGTTTAGGCATAAAGTCCTGTTTTAAATGTTGTCTTCTCGGTGATACTCCTCTAAATTATTAATAATCTTTTGAGTTGTAGTTTTCTTCTTGCTCTTCTTTTTTTAGTTGGCTTCTTTGATTTATGAGGTCTACATTTAGTAGACTGTTCCTCGTGCTGTAACGAAGTAGCCTTATCAAAATGTCATTGAGAAGCCCAAATACTTGGTTTAGGCATCTCTTTTAAGTCCAATATAGGTTCAAGTAGTGATTTTCACTTAACACTAGGGACACCCTTCAGCTGTTTCAGCATTTTCACGGTCTTCTTGGAGACTATTTCCCATTCTTCAGTCTGAACTAATTTCTCCTTCTTTTGTCTTTGATGGATGATACAGAAGAGGATGTAATCATCCTTGTAGACTCTCTTTTTGGGTTGACTAGAACACTATCAAATAATGTAAATTCACCTCGCTAATACTTCCTTTCTAGCCAATCTTGAAGACATAACAATCTTCAAGGATGACCGATCATCCATAGGGACAAGAATTTGATTACTAACTTGATGCTTTAGACCTTTTAATTTAGTAAGTGTAGACCGCCTTTGACCGCTAAAATAATTTAGTCACAATGTCCCTTCTAAAAGAATATTCTTTGTTCATCTTTTTCTTAAGAGATGGCCGCATTCGTTCACCCTCTCTTGTTGCTTATTTTAGAGGCTCTCCACCACTTCAAAAAGTATGAGGTTTATCATTGCCTCCCAATACTAATTTTGGCTATGGATTAGAATAGACGGGCTTATTTTCCTTATCATCATTGTACATTGGCTATTTTCTTTATCCACATAATATATCACCCACTTTTCACCATTTGAGCTATAGGAAGCGCATGAGTTTCATTTCTTCTTGAGTCTAAAGGTTTGTTTCTCTTTGCTTTATCTGCATAGATTTCAAACTTAGGCGATTCAGCTTTTCAAATTTGGCCACCCTATCGAGCAAGTCCTAGAATGTTGTAATTGACGTAGAACATAAAAATGGTGCCATTTTATCATTCATATTGCCCATTAGCAATTGGATCGCATGTTCTTCTTTCAATTATTGCTCATATTTCATGCTTAGGTTATGCCAACGACTTATGAATTTTGTCACTGACTCATATTTTCTCTTCTTTCAGCAAGGCAAGATCAGCGATTGTTATTTTCTCAATTATACTAGCAAATCTCTTCACGAATATTACCTTTAAGTCAGCAAAGATTTTAACCGAATCCTTTGGCAATTTTGCATACCACTCGAAAGTAGCTAAGGTCGTCACGAATAACCCAGAAAGGCATCATTCCTCCCTGTTACCGTAAGTAGCCTTAAATTAGGCTAGATGTTGCTTTAGGTTACCAGGCCCACTGAAAGTATTAAATTTTGGCACTGAGTAACCTTTCGAGTATGACACTTGATCATACTCAGCTTGGTAAGGGGGACCCTTACTCACCAACTTTTTACTTCTTTATCTATAACTTGATTCATTATTTTTATTTGTATTTATTACCATTCAGTGTGCTAGCCATATTTTGAATTATTAAAGAGGTAATTTAACTTCATTCCTAGGTGTAGCATGTATAGAAGCTTGGTACTAAAGGTGATATAGAGGTTGTATTATTAGCTACATGTTGATTAGCAGACAAAACAAGTGCTACAATTGATGTGATATAATTTTGCAACATATCCATCATGATATTTATTTGTACCATCATATCATTCATCTTGGTACCAAGCTGTGCAATTTATTTATCTTTGACCTCCATTTGACTCTGCATTTGTCTTTGCTCTCTAGGTAGCGCCACGGTGTCAACAAGTATAGGCTCTTCTTCTTTCTCTATTTCTTATTCTTGTTATGCTCCTTGCTTACCTTCAGGGGAAGAGCTTGACTATCCTTCTCCTTCTGCATTTGCAGAGCTTGTTGTTAATGAACGACAACGCGATTATAAAAGTGTACCGTGCGATCATTTCGTTCAACCATATAAACTTCTTCAACACCCATGATCTCTTTCGCATTTTGATATTCTTCTTCATCCTCTTCAGTAGAGATTGAAGATCCATCTTCTACTTATTTCTGTGAAGACTCTTCTTCATAAACATCAAATTCATGTTCAAGCTCTTTGGATTCATGTTGTTGATGATGGTGCTAAGAGAAAAGTTCATCTATATCTCTGACCATATAGATGACTTCTGCTTCCATGGTGTCCTCTTCATTACCTTCTTTTTTCACATGAATTTTTTATCGACAATTTCAGTGGATCTCTGGTTCAGTGTATGGAACAAATACTTCTTCCACTGGGGGACTGCGATCATAGTCAACTTTATCTTGTGGGGGTGAATCTGATAGTGATGGGATCCCCTAGAGGATTCTCCAGGGTGTCGACTATCATGTCTTTCATCGGTGATATCCATTCTTTTGGGTATCCACTTATGATGGGTTATTTTTAAGGTGGATTTCTAAATATGTATGTTAGATGTCACACCTCTTCCATTCTTCAGGATTTCATCACGGGGCCTTGGCCTCCATATCTGCTTATCCTTTCACCAGGACCTTTCGACTATGGATTCTTAGACACGCAGTCTGAGTGTCACGCTCCGATGCTCACCATGCAAAGCGTACTTGACTCAATGACTAGTTACCATAAGGGATGACAACCTCCTTGGTGGAGCTTCAGTATTTTCAATCACCAGGAGTCTCTGAAATTTTCTTTTCATTAAGCCTCTATCCTTGGCTAGTTTAAGAATTTTTTGTATTCTAGAGGATAGTATTTTGGTTGTCTCCTGGGTTTGGGTCGGAAATTGCTTTACTTTTTTCACCAATAGAGCTATTCCTTTTTACCTATTTTAGATTGTCAAAGTTGTTATAGGTAGGAATACTCACTTTTGGCGGTAATATTGCTTATTCACTAGGTCATTTGAATGGGATCTACCTCAAAGATTTCTTCTTCTTCTCCTTCGGTTAATTTGCTTCTTGATGAGGAAGCTTCATGATCATGCTTTCTAAGTATGAAAAGTTCAATCGGCGAAGCAATTGTACCATGAGGCATTAAAGACATAGTTTGCCCACTAACAGTTATTTTCATCACGGGGGCTTCAGATTGATCTAGTCTTTTAAAAACTGAAGTTCTCTATTTGGAGAACTCCTGATAAGGACTGTACTCCAGTGAGTAAAATCTATGGGCTCCAAAAATTCGACACCAACCTCTCGACAATTAAATGAAGAAAGTATGATTTAAAATGTCGATGTAATTTTCAGAAGGTAAATGGAATAGTAGATAAGACACTACCTAGAGATTTTGCCCTCATTTTGTGAGGACTTTAGATCTGGTTCCAAGTTTCCTATAGGTGCAAGCCCCTATAGTTAATTATCCCTCCTAATAAGTGAGAAAGAACTTTCGATTAAGGCTAGTTAATAGGTTGCTTAATGCATATCATATAGTAGCAGCATGTGGAGTTTAAGATTTAGATTTATGAAATTCACCATTTTAGCTTAAAGTGGATGGTTAGGGGAATGATGACGCGTCATCTAGATCCCCATATCCCTGCATATGTCGGTACTTAGTCGAGGAGGTAATTGACCCAACCGATCGGAAGGATTCTTATCGAGAACACATGGGTTGCCGCCCATTGTAGACCTAGTTTGTCTAAGGAGATAATCTTAAGCCTACCTACCGATAGAGGTTTTTTTGCCCTATCAAGTATACCCTATGATTCATAACTCAAAGGGTAAAGCCATTAGGGAGCATATGAGCTACAGTCGTGATCATAATATAATGGAGCCTATCTGCCACCACGAGGACTCGTGAATCGATCTTCTGGAGCCTACCACATAGTCGAGACACTGCCACGCCTTACTGGCATGAAATTGATTGAGAGTGAACATAGTAGAACACTTGATTTGACATTGGCTCCTTTGTGAGCTAGAGTTTTCTTAATTTGTCACCTTCGATAAATAATTATGGAAGGTGGATAGATTGAGTTTTACTTTAAGCTTTAAATGATTGAATTTTATTTAAGCAATTTTTAGATTGATACTTGATTTAAGTTAATTTGATTTAAATTTATAATCACATTTTGATAGAAGTATCCCCTCCGGTTGAAATCATCATTTAACATAGCCATCATCAGGATAATTACTTGATTAATTTGAATAGATTTGAGAACTTTAGATCCCGTCAACTCTGTTTAACTCCTATCAGAGGTTCAGATCTACTGTCACATGACAGAATTAGTTTCTCAGATATTTTAGTAAGTTGAAATTCTTATAATAAATTTTTAGGTTTTGTTAACCCAGACCCAATCCTAAGACTAAACTAGGAAGCAACATGTGCAACATCCTTAAACACTTGAATCTAAATATTCAGCATAGTATTGAGGCCCATGCGGGTTGAATAAGATTGCTAGCGCACTTTTCAAGGAATTGAGTTTAAACGTGGAGTTGCCTTGAAGCACGTGCAAAGTTGATCTCTTTAAGTCTTCTACATGCATTTTGATGCAACAAAATTCAATATGAAGTTATCTCATAATGCATATAAATATCTCATTTGTAAACTTTGCATGAGTTTTGAAATAACTAAAAAAAAATGAGGTTGCTTCCAAAATGCATGCGATGAATTTGTTTTCATTTAAGTGCAGACATGTATTTGAAGTGGTTAGATTAAACATATAGTTATTTCAAAATATATATAGAGATTCAATTCATGTAAATATTTGCATAGATTTTGAGACATTGTACTTACAAAAATATTTGCCTCGTAGTACAAACAATACTCTCTTGAAGCCTAATATCTTATATATGCTTGTACGTATGTGTTTCAGATTAGACAATATTAGACATTCTAGATTTATATTATAATTTCAAGCAGCAAATTATTATTTGCATTCGCTTCTTTAGTAATTGATCTCCAAAAAAATTCAATAGGATTTCATAAGTCACTTTTTTGTATGAAATGCCAGATTCATCATGAGATTTACTTAGATTCTTTTAGGCCACTCCACTTCATTTGATATGATACGAACTATTATGTAAGTGTTCATTAATGTTCTTTTCCCTCCCTTTTTTTCTTATTTGATTCTTTTAATTTGAATTTAGCTTTATGTTTCTTTATTTAGTGCTCTTAAGCCATTTTTTTTATTCCTCCATTTTTTTCAAAGTCCAAAGATTTGTCAAAATTTTGGCAGTATTTTGGCTAGGTGGAGAGACATCTAATAGATGTTGGCTTACTTGGTATGCCCTAATAAGCATAGCGAGCGGTGTCTTGCGACACTGCAACCAATTTTTCATCACGTCATGCCCTAATGAGCGCGATGAGGCCTTCAATTTTGCAAAGAGACAAGCATATACATATACACAGTCACATCACACATGTTGAGACTTATTTTTCTGTGCACTTGCAATGATCGGCAAGGAGACGGAAAGGGAGATGCCGAAAACCAAGAGAAGAACCCGCCTAATGATGGTGTTCCTCTCCAGCTACGACAAAAGGAAAGGTTGAAAGGAGACGGAGAGAAAAATGTCGGAAACCAAGAGAAGAACCCACCTAATGATGGTGTTCCTCTCTGGCTGTGGCAAAAGGAAATTTCATATTTCGGCAAAGGGAATTTTCAGATTTTGGCAAAAAAGAATTTTTAGATTTCGGCAAAGGGAAATTCAGTTTGGTGAAGAGAAGGGAAGAGAAAAATTTTGGATTGGAAGAAATGAGGGGAATGGAAGGGCAATTTTTGATTTTGATGAAATGGGAATAAAAAGGAAAGAAGAAGAAGAAGTGATTTTCAGTTTTGTGAGGAGAAGAAGGAGAAGGAAGAAGAGTGGATTTTCAGTTTTGTGAGAAGAAGAAGGAAATAGAGAAGATGAAGAAGAGAAAAAGAAGAGTGAAGAGGAAGAATAAGAACCTTACCCTTGCTTGCGTTTGGAGAGAAGAGGAAGAAGGTCATGCCCTTTTCGGTTTTGAAGAGGGAGAGGGGAAAATGAGAGAAAGCCTCCTCCGAGGGAAGTGAAGGAAGAGGGGAACGCGGAGAGGAGATCGCGAGTTGCAGATCGTGAAGAGAGCAGATCGAATGCTGCGAGAGGCAAAGTCTAACCATGAAGAAGAAGGATCTGCTTGAAGAGGGACGAAAAAGTTGAGTCATGAAGAGGAATAACGAGGGGGGAAGAGGTTGATCGAAGACTTGCAGAGGCAAAGTCCATGAAGAAGATTCGCTTGAAGAGGAAGCAAAAGGTTGAGTCGTCGATGGAAGAGGAATAAGGTAATAGTATTTAGAGTTTTAAATAATATTTTTTTATTGCTTAATCGACTTTAATATAAACTTTGCGCCGACATCAATATAGAGTTATATATATATATATATATATATATATATATATATATATATATATATATATATATATATATATATATATATATTGATTCAAGGTTATTCTAATATTCCGAATGCAACGGCACAGTCGAGTCAAATTAGGTCAATTTCAGCTCAAAATGCACGTTATCATTTTCGACTACTCGATTTTCGCACAGACTTGTCCAAATTGAGTGCAAACAATCTTACTTGATAGATTTCGATGTTTTGAAACTAACGACATAATCAATTTCACGGACGAAAGTCGTTTGGTTTATGTCGGTGCCTCGACCAATAATATACGCGAGATCAATTTGATCATCGATCATCGTGTAATATTTATACGAATAGTTTTGATATAAAGCGGATGGCAAGTTTGTTCATCGATCGAGGTCATTCGCTGATTTGGGCTACGTCCAGTGTATCTCAACATCGATTTGTGTGCTATCACTTTTGATCCTTCGACATTTGCACAAACTCGTCTGAATTGAGCGTGGATAGTCTCATTTGGTAGTTTTCAATTTCTCGAAGCTAACGGTGCAATCAATTTTATGAACCGAGGTCGTTTGGACATCGTCCCAACTGCTCTTTCCTGATATGCGTGTCGACACATTGATAGATCGCTTGATCGTTGATCTTTAGATTATGCAATATTTATATTTTGACCAATTTTGATGTTCTGAACGCGATGGTGAAGTCCGTTCATCGATTGGAGGTCATTTAGACTGATTTCGATGATGTTTGACGCATCTCAGCTCCGATTTGTGCTCTAAAGCAACCGAAGTCGATCGAATTCACCTTAAAAGATCGACTCGGCTTGTGTAGCATATGTGAAGGTCAACAATTTAGTAAGTCTTCACTGTCTTAGTAAAGTGGATCCATTTTAATTTTTTATGTTGTTTTAGGATAGAGCAACATTTATATATAACACCTCCTAATTAAAAATAGTTATCATAAAAATATTTTTATCACATATGTTGGGGATTCAAAGAGTACTGGTGGAAAATCAAAATAAAAAACAATCACACGAAAGACACCATAGCTAAAGTGGAAAAATCTGTAAATGGAAATAAATCATGTGTCACACTACTAAGAAATCCACCATGAAATAAAATTTATGGAGAATAGTATAGATTGCACTTATGTGGAGTCTCTCCATACTTCTATCATTCTAGGGCACTGACATCACTCTCACACACAAGTAAATTAGAAAAATATATTAAAAAATTGTAGAACAACTACCTAAAAATGAAGTCTCCCGACTCTTAGTGTCGTAGCTCTGCAACCTCGGCGCCTTGTCGTTGGCGTCGTTGTCCTCCATACTTTTGTGCACGGGTTAGGGTGCCACAACACTGCTCCCACTAAGGCGCTGGCCTCTCTATCATTATGTCTTTGTGCCTTGGTCCTAGCAGTACCTCCTATAGTGATATTGTGCTGACTTCTTTATTTTGTTGGTGCAAATCCACAAATCTCATTGTTGTGGTGCTGCCTTTTCAATCTCGGGAAGCCAAGATTTCTTGGTTTAGCTATGAGATGCTACACACCATAATTTTTTTCTCGGGGGCGCTATCCTCTTGCAACGCTCAACAAGCTCACCACTTAGCTTGATTGGCTCAAAGGACATAAGGCTAAGTTGACAGTACCTCTAAGTTGATTGATAAAATTAGGCTCTATAAAAAAAATATGCATTACTTTATTACAAATTATACAATAGTGCTCTCAAAATTAAAGTTGATACACTTTATTCAGATGATCTAACCAGAATAGGAAGATAATTATATGCACTTTTACTTAAAAGAGAGTTTCGATTGATAAAAACTAAAGTGGAGCTTAATCCTAATTTTCAGATGTTTGTAATTGTATTCTAAATTAGTTGTTATGTCAAATAAAAGATTGAAGTGGCATGAGTGTTGATTCACCTAAATAAAATCGAAACCCAATTTTTTTAATATATTTTTATTTGAAGGGTGAAGCTATGCTCAAGATTTTGTGGAATAAAATCTCACGGATAAAAAAATATGAATAGTTAATTTTATTAATTTATGTAGATTAAAAGCTCTCATCATATAATTGTAGTTGTACAGTTCCAACCCAATCAAAGCGATCAGGACAAAGTTCTAAATACTCCTGGTAAATCACTTTCAAAGGAGATTAACCCTTCCTCCTCTTCAAACCCAAATCCAACTCCAAGCAAAGAAAATAAGAAGAAGGGCAAAAAGCCCTCCTCCTCTTCTTCCCAATGACTCTTCCTAATATAGGATGTTGGAATGTGCGTGGCCTTTCTACTGAGGGAAGAAAGCTCGACTGTCAAAGAATTATCAAAGACCACCACATTGATTTGCTGTGTTTATTGGAGACTAAACTACGTGACTCTCCTTCTCCAACTCCCTCTACCATAACCTCTCAATGTTCCAAGGCTAGTTACTCTAATTTTGAGTGTGCTCCGGGTGGCCGTATCTGGATTAAATGGAATTCAGATAAAGTCTCATTTAATCCTCTTACCAAAGATAAGCAATACATCCATGGAAGTGTCTCAATGGGTAATCTCTTTCCAACTTACATGTGTTTATGCGACAATGATGCTTGTGCCAGGGTCTTGCTATGGAATTCTCTCAAGGATATGACAATTAACCAACCTTGGATAATCATGGGTGACTTCAATTGTATCCTATTTAGTAAGGAGAAAGTGGGTGGTAGTCCTCCCTCACTCAATAACTCACTTGACTTCAAAAGTTGTATAAATGATTGTGAGCTCTTGGAATTATCCAGTTCTGGATTATTTTTTACCTGGTTCAATCAACAGCCCGAATCCTATTTTATCCAAACTTGGGTTCTTTGTAACTCCTGTTGGCTGGACATGTTCCTCCTATCCCACTATAAAACCCTTCCCCCGCTATCTTCAGATCACTCCCCTTTGGTACTTTATCCTCAAACCCCTCTTACTACTTGCAATAGGTTCCTATTCAGAAATTATTGGACTGCTGATTCCAGCTTTATGGATGCTATCACTTTAGCTTGGAAATGTTACATTCAAGGTGATCCTCTTTTTGTTCTCTCCTATAAGCTTAAGTGTAAAGTTGGTTTTAAAAGGAACTGGGAGTCTTTACCTCTTAAGCGGCAATTAGACACTTTGAGAAAAGATCAGGAATACATTCTTGAGAAGTTAGATAAAGATCCTAGTAATCACACTCTTATATTGGATGCCAAGGAAATCAAAGAAAATTATTCAAGTTTACTTCATAAGGAATCTTTATGGATTAAATAGAGAGCAAAGCAACATTGGTTAACATATTCTGATGATGACTTGAAATATTTATATTGCTCAATCAAAGAGAGGAAAAACTCAAGTCTCATTAGGGAGATTCAAACTGCAAATGGGACTGTGTCTGATCAAAATTTGATTGTCGAAGAGCTTTGTAAGTATTTTTCTTCCTCTACATAGCAAAGAACTCTCTTGTCCTCCCTATTCGAAATTCCAAAAGGGGAATGCCTCTCCCTCTCTCAAGCTGCTCGAAGATATCAAAGATACAGAAATTCTTGAAGCTCTTCATAGTATTAATGAAAATAAGACTCCGGGTTTCAATGGCTTTAATTCTAAATTTTTTATCTCTACTTGGCACATCACTGGTAAACTCTTCTTAAAAGCTGTACACCATTTCTTCAAAACCAACAAGCTCCCTCAAAAGGTTAAGCATACCCTCCTTACCTTGTGCCCAAGATTAAACATTCTAACTTGATTTTGCCCATCTCCCTTTGCAACACTTTATATAAGGTGATAGCTAAGGTTTTAGCTCTAAGATTGAAGAACCTTCTACGCCTACGATTAGTCAAACTCAATCATTCATTAAAGGGAGGGATATTGATAATCTATCTATGGCATATGAGATTTGTAATGAATTCAATTCTTCCAGGAACAATGGTTTCTTTCTTGCAAAATTTGATCTTAAGAAGGCATTTGATAAGATCAATAGATATTCCCTAATACATAGACTTCTCATAAGGGGATTTTCTATCAGATTTATAAAGTGGATTGAGGCTTGTATAATGGATGTTCCCTTCTCTATTGTGATTAATGGGAACATCAAAGGCTTCTTCAACTCTTCAAATGGCTTGAGACAGGGTTGTCCTCTCTCTCCCTTCCTTTTCACAATTGCTATGGATACATTCTCCAAAATAATGGATCGGGAAGTCAATCTTCTTAATTATTCCCCATGCATTCAAGGTGACTGTTGCATTTCACACCTCCTTTGCAGATGATCTTTTGGCCATGGGGGTAGCTTCTAATGATAATCTTCTATCTCTTAAGAATTCTCTTAAGACCTTTCAAACTTATATGGGGCTGGAAGTAAATGCAAAGAAATCTTCTATTTGCTTTTCTAAAAATTGTAAAAGGGTTGATGTGCTCTTAAATACCCTTGGGATTAAATTGGGTACATTCCCTCTAAAATACCTTAGTTTACCTTTGGTTATTGGTTCCATTAAACTGTTTACTTTAATAATTTATTTGATAAGCTGTGCTTGGTGGATGGAAGTGTAAGTTCCTCTCATTAGGGAGGCAGATTTCAATTACTCAGATCATCGGTTAACAACTACCTTACGTATTGGTTCCGATCTATTGCTATACCAAAAGGTATAATTAAGAGAATTTGCTCCTTCACGGCTAAATTCTTCTATCATTCAGGAGAGTCTAAGAAGCTTCATACCATTTCTTGGGAACAAACCTCACTTCCTAGAGAAAAGGGTATTATCTCCCTCCTCTTAATCGATGTGTAAGCTAAGAATATTATGGAGGATTTGCAATGGTGAAACATTATTTGCTAAATGGTGTCAATCAAAATATATCTCTTGGAACCCTTCACCGTAAACCATCCCCATTATGGAAGTCCATCATAAACATTGCTACTAGATTTAAAGAGAAATTTATTCTAATAGGAGATGGGAAGAAATTTTCTCTCTTTCATGATCCTTGGTGTGGTTACCCCTCTCATCTTACTTAGGACCAAATGGTCCTCGTTTGTTGGGTCTTCCATCCAACTCTAAACTTAGCTCTATAATTGCTAATGGTCTCTGGAATTTACCTCCTTCTCTTGTGGCGGCATATCCTGATCTTACGAGCATAATTCTTTCAATTCATATCTCTGGTGGAGTTGATTCCATTACATGGTATAATTATAAATCTCCGACAAATAAAGATTTCAGGCAAGTGATCTTTGAACACATTCCTAATGTAAGTTGGTCTACTGATATATGGTTCAAAGGACATGCAATTAATTATGCGTTATACTGTTGGTTAGCTTTTTTGGGTGGTCTAAAAACCTCTGAGGTGCTGGAAAAATGGGGATTGAGCCCGACTATAGAATGCTGTCTCTGTCATTCTGAATTGGAATCACATTCACACCTTTTTTTTGAATGTCCCTTTTCTATGAAATTGATTAGACAATTGATTCCTAATGGGCAATTCTTCTTAATGCAAGCTTCATTACAGCAGATTTTGAGTAGTGTGGTTGACTCTATGAATAAAGTGATTAAAAGATTGCATTGCTTAATTACTGCTGTAATGGTATATTCTATATGGAGGGAACGGAACAATAGACTTTTCTCCTCTAATCCCTCCTCCTTTGTGTCTTTGTTTGGATTGATTAAAGAAAGGGTGGCAGCTAAAGTAAGAAGATGGAAAATTAAAGATTCTTGGCCACATGTTCTCAACCCTTGTGAATCATCATTTTAAACCTCCTTAAGTCCGGCATTTTACGAGGCATTTTGTTTTGTTTTTTCTTGTCTCTTTTCTCGGTTGGACGATGATGATCAAAATGAAATCTATTTATATGGGAACTGTATTGATGGTCTTCCTTGCATTGGTCTATCTCTATTGTCGGTATATGATAGCAGGTCTTATCTTGCTGATTTTTGGATGATCCAAAGGATAGCTTCGAAGGCAACTGCAGATTTCCAATTTTACGAGGGTATCTCATTTTTGTTTCTTGATGTCTTGTGTTCTCGATGATGACCAAACTGGAAACTCTATTTATATGAGAACTGTATTGATGGTCTTCCTAGCAACCGTCACTATCTCGATTATTTGGTATATATGATGGTCGTCCAATTTATTGCCGATATTTTTGGATGATCCAAAGGATGGCTTCAAGGCAACAAGTTTCCATATCTGCATGATTTGTGTCGGTTAATGGACTTGTTCTTTATTTTGTGGTCTGAGTCCTTAGGCTACTGTGTTCTTCTACCTTTCAGTGCTTTGTTTATTTCGATTGTTTTGTTTTTTGGGTTCGACTATGAACTCTTAGATTTCTGGTGAGGTTTAGGCCTTACTTAGTTTTCTGGCTTTTGCCTGGGGTCTCCATGCTTTAGCTTGGTCTTTCTTTCTCTTGCCCTTCTTTGTTCTTTTTTTGGTTTTCACATTGTAATTCCCTGTTTTTTTTTTGGATATATAAATTTAAGCTAAGCCCTCAATTTCTCCAAAAAAAAAAAAAAAAAAAACCAAACCCGTGGCATTGACTATTGCACACCGCACTAATTGCCAATCCGCTGTTTCGTTAAAAGCTTCAGGAAAACAGAATTTTATTTATTTTTGCAAGAAATAATTTTCTTGTTCTTCGGTTGCCTTTTGTAGTTTCTCGACCCACTTGCATTACTCAGACAACCGCACGTGGCATTTCATTATTGTGGGCCATCTTGCCATCTCATCAACAATATCATATCGTAACTATTGTTTATAGTAGGACAGGAAGCAGAATTAACTATTAAATGGCAGTAGTATACAACGGCATATTAAATGAGAAACATGGCCATAAATTTAGATAGACTATTGAGAATGGAGTTTTTATAAGAATTATCTATAAAAAGTAAAAATTTTTATATTAATTTATTTAAGAGTGTATTTATGATAGTTTTATATCTATTTTATTTTCAAAAAATAATCATAATTGTATCTTTTGATTAATCTTTTAAAAAATTTTATGATAAAAATTTACTTTGGAGTAATAGAGATATTAAAATGTGATAACTATCAGAAAATTATTATGTTTATATATATATATATATATAACACCAAAATCAATTTTTAAAAAATTACTTTTCTTACAGCAAATGGTGAAATCAGAATTTAAAGAGAGGGATGATGAAATCTAGGGATGATGATTACTCACCCA
>JAKCPB010000824.1:0-85828 GCA_021442155.1 Cymbidium sinense | reverse complement strand
ATGTTGATTCTAATACACTTTAAAATAAATCAAGCCAATTTAAATTTATAGAAATAGGTCAATGTGGCCAGGTACCGCCACCCAGGAAGAAAAAAAAAGGGCAACCAAGCTCTGCCGTTAAATAGCCCGACCTAGAACTACAAGTCTAGATCTATGGGACTTCTTTCCAGCATCTCCTTCTTGGACATCCATGGCTCCATGGGGACCACCATCTCCTAGTAGGGTTAGCTCACTCTAATCCTAGACCCCATAGATCTAACATAGTTCTAAGCTCAAATTTACATTTTAAAATTCAAAAGAAATCTAAGTCTACAAAACATATGTTAAGAAATACAAATAGCACACAATAGTTATATTTTAAAAAACTTATGGGCTTAACATTAGTTTCTTGCCAAGCCCACCTGTCTTATGGACTATTTTAAGAGATTTTTACCTGTAAACAATAATTTTATAATTTTTATTTATTTATTTATGACAACAATCTCTTTAACACAATCCCTAAAAAAATAGAGTTAATTCTAGAAAGAACTCCTACCATCGTCTAATGGGAAACAAGTCTAGGCATTCGGTCTAAAACAATACACCACACAGATATGTGAAGCACAACATATCACAACATATTGCAGAGAACTATAAAAAATCACAGAACGATCTAACCTAAATCTAAAGTTCGTGACCTAAATGATCTAGTGTGTGTGTGTGTAGAAGATAGGCTTGTGTGGTAGGTCTTTACTAAGCCTCTTTTAGTTTAAGTTTCAATTTGGGATTTGAGTTTGTTTGAATTTTATCTTTGGTGGTTTCAATTCAAATGATTTAGTGATTTAGTTTCATTTTATTTTCACTTTATTTGGTTAAAGTGATGTTTAGATTTTCAAGAATGAATAATATAATGGATTCCATTTTTGGATTGAACTCACCCTATTCAACATCCTAATTCCTAAAAGAATGAAATCATCATCCTAAGATGAAGATTCATTTCAGTCTAAGATCCTTAAGTATCTTAATTATTTTTTTGATTTCATTTAGTTTGATTGAATTTGGATTTGAATTGATATTTCATTTCTTTTCTTTGGAAATTGAATTTGATTTTCATTCTTGGTTTCGTTTTCAATTTAGTTTGGTTTGAATTATTTCATTTGATTTTATTTGAATTGCATTATTTAATTTAATTTATTAATTTTGTTTTATTTGAATTAGTTCATTTGGTTTACATTAATCTTTTGGATTAAGTCATGTTGATTTCATTTGATTTAGTTTAGGTTAACCTAAGGTTAAGGTTTGCATTCATTTGATTTGATTCATTGGAGATGTAAGGATTCATTAAGAGTTGGTGATTTAAGTTTTAATATTTGATTTCATTAATTATTTCATTAATTTAAGGCTTAATTTCATTAGTCATTAAGTTTGAAATTGATTAATCCTCTGACTTAGGCTATTTGAAGAATTACCTTAAGTATTTTTTTATGTTTGATTAAGATTAGTTCAATTTATTTCATGATTTAATGAATTAATGGATTTTCTTATTTATTATGGATTTAATATTGATCTAGGAATTTGGAAATTCAACAACTCCCAATCCAAAGATCAATTGGGTTTTCAAAATTTCTCGCAAGTAGGGTTACATGCCAATTTCATGTTTCTAAAATTTTATCTTGATTAGATTCATAATTAGGGTATAATTAAAGTTATAAATATTTTATTAAAACTTAAATTATGCCTAATTTAATGAAATTTATTTAGAGGTTTTATTTTTCATTAATTCCTCTCTGAAATATGTTTGCAATGAGGGTTCATTTGTAATTTTTGGACATTTGGTTGGTTTATTATGATTTAATTAAATTCTAGTTAATTATTTGAATTATTTAATTCAATTAATTGATTAATTAAGTCAAATTGTGATTTATTAAGCTAAACTACCTTAAGGTTTTAATGTTCATTAGGGTGCATTAGGTTAATTTAAAGTTTTCTAATTCATTTTTATTAATTATTTCATTTTAAATTAATTTATTTAATTAAAATTGAGGTTTAGGATTTAAATTTTTATTTCCCATAAAATTGAAATAAATTATGAAAAATTTGCAAAATGTGTGCATGAACCTAATTGCATTTCCCCAAAGTTTTAAATCAATTAGATTTATGGTTTAAGAGTAATTAAGGTTTAATGGTTTTTAATTAAACCCAAATTAAGGCTACAATACCCAAAATAATTTGGAGATTTAAATTTTTGTAGATTCCTCTCATCAAGATGAATCCATAGAACCTTCATTTGAAAATTTTTTATTTATATTTACTTTTCTATGATTTTTAGAAGTTCTGAGTAATTTTAGCAATTTTTTAAATTCAGAAATCTTGAATTTCCTTTTTAAACTAGTTAGCGCTGACGTGACAGACTGTGTCACGTTTGGCATGCTGGTTGGTCCATGGATCCACATGGATCCCACTTTAAAATTGTGGCGGGACGTGGTTTAGTGTAGGGCCGTCGATCCAATCAATCAGGGTCCAAGGATTTAAAAATTAGCTGCCTAGATCGAGCCGTCGATTCCTTTTTTGAAGGATGGATGGATAGATTACATTTTACCTAACATAAAAAAATCCATGGTTTTCTTGATTTTTGGTATAAGCAACAAAATCACATTTATTAAAAATGTATAAAGGAAATCCTGCAATACTAGTTTATACTTATAAGTTTCCTTCAAAAATGATGAAAATTGGTTTAATGGAAAATGAGAGTGCTTTAATGGAGAACCTCAATTTGGTAATCTCCATTATGAAATCCATTCCATTAGCTTCAAAACGATCACCAAAACTTGTTCAAAGAGTTGTCTCCAAAATTTCTCTAAACCACATGGGTTTGGTCAGGTGGCGTTGGTGGTTCTCAAATGGATGAGATGGGTGGAATTTTTATTCAAGCTCAATTCAACTAGACGTGTTGGTAACTTTAATGAGGTGAAATCCATTCTCTTGATTTCACCATTGGAGGCGTTACCTTCATCCTTAAATGTGTCAGCTTAAGGTCGGGGAATGTTGGGAACTTCTCTTGCCTTGGTGAAGCTTTTAGAATGAAAATGGGGGGAGAATGAGTTTCTTCCCACTTCCATAGGTGGCGAAAATCTATATTGAAGGATTTTGGTCTGAACTCCACACCTGACTTCAAGGGACCAGGGGTAGGATCAACTCCCCTTGGCCTTGTGAACATGTTGGGATGCTCACATGTGAGGGAGGAAGGCTCCTTGCTTGATTTTTCTTTTGGTCGATCCTCTCTTCTCTCTTTTTTTGCTTCTTCTTCTCTTCTTATTTCCTTGAGAAAGCCAACTTGTCCAGCTTTTGCTTACTTGGTTGGCCTTCGAAGACAACCATCCATAAGAGGTGGGATGACTTTGCATGGGAAGAGTGGAATTTGCATTTCCCTTCTTCCCATTTTTCTTTTGGATTTTGAAATTCCATTTTTTTATTTTATTATTTTATGATTTATGGCATTATCATCCTAGTTTGAATTGATGTATGACATGCCCAAATAAATCTCAAATTGATTTGAGATTGGGATTGAATCCATTTGACTTGGATTGGGAAATTGAAATTGAAACCAAGTAGTTGATTTCAAAGTGTTGGATTTTAATTTGAGCCTTTTAATTTTGAATTCAATCATCTTGAATTGATGATTGATTGAGTTTTGATTCAAATTCAATTTTGAATTGAATTTCAATTAGGTTCAAATTTTTTGATGAGTTGACTTTGGCTAGGTGGGTCTAACCTAACTGAACTAGGTTAGCATAAAACCCAAGGGATTCTTTAGGCACTAAATATAGTGTCCTAAGCACTAAATTAGGATGTTCTTATTTGGAATTAGAACATCATAATTACTAATTTCAGATTGATATAAACCTCATCCAAAAATGAGGTCAATACTCATGTCCAGGAATGTTGCTAGATATACCCAATATTCTTAAATACACGGATGTACAAATGGTATATGGAAAATTATGCAAAATTGTATTTCTTTCAATTGAAAGGAGATCTTCATTCATTAGCTAAATGCACATATAAGTGTATACAAGTTTTAAGTGGATACTACTTAAAGTGAGGGGTGTGATCTTGATTTTTCTTGTATGTTGATGAATGTGAAAGTTGTATTTCTTTTAATTAATTATTTGTGAGCTAAAGTTCTATCTAAATTTAAACATAGAAATACATAGGAATAAATACAAACAAATATTGTGTCCTTTTCAAATGGACTATACATTTGTTAACATTCAAACTTTATGTAAATCCATGTAAACTAAAGAGAACTCCATATCACATGTTCTAAGCTATATACACATGCAAGCTTATAGATATTTATAATTATTATCACTCCAAATATTATAGTTGATTTATTCACTTTCAAAAATAAATTTTGACTTTATAGTGATAATAGCCTCACATATTATAAATTTAATTCAACACATGCAAGTTTAACATAAAGAAAATTTCATTTGATTTATTTTGAAAGATGAATGAATGATTCAAATGACATACAATATTTAACATGATTAGAAAGGAAATACTAAATATAAGCATATAATCTCATTCAATCAAATTAATTCCTAAGGACAATCATATTAAATAAAAGCATTTAAAGAAAATCAAAGCTTGGTAACCATCTTTCATTTTATGACTTGATTTAATGAAATTTTGCTAATCCTAGTCCATTCTGTTTTTGTGGTTCAATTTAGTTTAATGAAAAGGTAATTAGGTTGATTTTATGGGTTAATTAGGTTGTAATATGAGTTAAGTCCATTAATTATCCCTTTCTTATGCCACTTTAGCATATTTATCCAAGTGATTATGAGCCAACATGATATGTGCATGATTTGGAAACAAAATCGATAATGTTCCTATGAAAATAAAGGACTTATTACTTAGGTCATAATTATTGAGTTGAGCTAAAGGGTTTAATTAAGTACTCTTATAACCCTCCACACATGTAGGTTAGTTATAATTTCCTTAGAATTCTCTTAAGTTATTGAACACCTAAGAGTCTACCCAAGACTTAAGTCATTAAGTTCGGAATGATTTAGATCTTAGTTTCATTGATTAAATAATTCAATTAATTAATTAAGCCAATTAATTACTTGATTAATTAAATGAACTTGAAGGAATAGATTAAGAACAAGGTCTCAATTTTATCCCATAGGCTCATTCACTGTTGCTCAAAGGATTAATTACTTAATTAATTGATTCATTAATGTTCACATGATTAGTTAATCATTAATTGGATTATGAGATAATTAAAATTAATTAATTAATTTTTTAATTAAGCAAGCAATAAATCCCAAGAAAATTAGGGGAGGTAGAGGTCATCCCTTTAGACAATCTCAGAAAGTTTGAGATTAATCCCATAGTTAATTAAAGAGTAATTAAGTCAATTAAGTTGACAATTAAACATTAATTAAGCCTTAGTTATTGTTTAAAATTAATTAGAAATATTTTTATTGCATCCTCCACTAAAATTCTTTTAAAATGAGTATTTATTTGCATTTTTTAGATTTTTTTTCTATAATTTTTATGATCTTTCAAAGTTTTAGCCAATTTAAATAATTTTTATAAAGTTTGTTAATTTATTTTATTAAAATGGACTATTTGAGCTTCAAAATTCAATATCTCCCAATCCAAAAGTCATTTTGGTTTGAAATTTTTATGATATGTATATTTTAAGCTCAGCTTCAATATCTGAAAGTTTCAACTCAATGTGATTTGTATTTTTAGAGTAATTAATAAATCTTTATTTCACTAACTTAAATTAAGTTTATAATATTTAGTGAAATTTGAAGATTTTGGGTTTGATTCCTCTCTGAAATATGAATCCAACGAGCCCTTATTGATAATTTTTCATTAAGCATTTTATTTTTATAAATTTTAGAAGTTTCAGGTGATTTAATTAATTTTAAAATAAAAATCTTTAATTTCTTACTTAATCAGTGACACCACGATGCGATTGGACCACACTTCCATGTGGTAGTGGCAGATTGGGCTACGCGGTCCTACGTGGCATGCGATGTCACGCGCGGCGATTGGATGGAGCCATTCCACATGGCAAATGAGCAAAATCATGGGATGGCAGTTTCAATTGGGCAAACCAATCACAGATCAGATAGTTCAAATCAAATACGGTGATCTAAGGGCTTAAATCAAAGGATCTGGCACTAAATCACGGCCGTCCCTGGCGGAGATCGGATGGCGCTTTGCGCCTCGGCGACGGCGGGGCGTCGAACATGCACCAAGAAGATGAAAATTGTGAAAACCAAGAAAATCGATGGAATGGGGTCCGATTGTGGTTGATTTGCCGATTCTCATCAAAAACTTCTATTTCACATTAGGATTGTATAAAATAAAGAATGCAAGTGATTTAAAGGAAATTCTTAAAATCATCAGAATCATCACAAACAAGAGATCCTACGGCGGTAAGTTTGACAAAATTATCTCGTCGGTATGGTTTTCATGGAGGTGTTGATCGAGCACGCTCCTTGATGCAAGAGGAAGCTTTGGAATGAATGCAACCTCTTATCTCCCCTTGGAATGTTGTATTCATCAATAGTCGCTGTCTTCTTGCTGGAATCCGCCTGGTTTTGGTGTTTTTAGCTCAAAAGAAGTGAGAAAATGGTTGTTAGTTGCTTGGGAGAAGGGGTGTAAATGAGCCGAGATGTTGTTCGTGTTCGGCTCGTTTATTTATTTTTTTGTTCAAATTGGCTCGTGTTAGAAATAGCTCGTTTATAGTGTTCGTGTTATCAAAAATTGTTCATGTTAGTTTAGGCTCGTGTTCGGAATTGGCTCGATTTTATATTTTATAATATTTATTTTTCTTAATTTTCATTTAAAATTTAAAAATTTGAAAAAGTAAAAAAATTATTTAATTGAATCTTATAGAGTAAAAAAAAATTAAGTAATATTGGCAAAAATTGAAACTAAAAGATATACAAAATAGTGATATACAATCAAAATTTATTTTTTAAAAAATTTATTTATACAGTAAAAAAATAAGTAATATTGATAAAATTAAGTAAAATTTATTTAATTGAAACTAAAAGATATACAATCAAAAATATTTATTTTACACAAAATTGAATACAATTTAAAAGCTAACTCATAATATTATAATTTACAAATTTACAACTTATAAGAATAAATTCAACCTAAAATTTACATGATCATATACAAGTAACAATTTGATTCAATAAAAGCTAACAAAATAGTGATATTACAATTTCCAAATTCCAATTTCCAATCCATAGCTTCAAGCCTTCAAGCCTTCAACCAACCTTGAATCTTCAAAATAATAATCTGCACTTCATGTAAACAAAACTAACAAGAAAATATGAAATAAATATCATTGATGTCGTCAATAGCTTGGTGGCTGTGTGAATTTAAAACTTCCAAAAAATTGACAAAATGAAAGATTAATAATAGTAAGTGTAGTGGAATACTCAAAAAAATAAAATGAATATTGAATAAGCTAAAATTATAATGAGTCGGTGGGAAAAAATGTAAAAAACTTTTTCATAATATAGCAAACATAAATCACAAAAAATTAAATTGAATGTTTAAAATACATAAATAACCATCAAGCTAAGTTGCATCTCATACATCTATTTAGTTTTCCATCATTAATGTATAATATAAGTAAGACTAAGTCTAAGTCTGATCTTTACCATTTTAACTCTTAAGAATTAAGAATAAGCAAAGCAGCAGGCTATCATCCAAACAGAAAATAGGGGAGTACACAACAGTGGTCATCAAGCTAAGAAAGAAAAACAAAGTTAGGAAACCAAAACAAGTAAAGACCAAGAGTCAAGCCAAAATCACCCAAGAAAACCACAAAGGGTTGAAGTACACAGCAGCCATCAAACCTAACCAAGGCAAAAGAAAATCCAATGTCGGAGGTCAAAACTGAAGCCAAGTCGTAACATCCACACCAAGCCAGAAACCAAAGCTGCGGGTCAAAAGACTCAAAACCAATACGAAGTGGCAAGCGACCCCATATTAGTCACCAGTCCAACTGTGAAGAGCAAAATAAAAAAAAACATCCACCCAATCACCATCCAAAAGTGTTAGCCAATGACGCACATTAGTCACCAGCGTTACGCAATAGAAAGAGCAAAACCAAAAAACTAGCCATATAACTAACTCAATAGAAAGTGTCAACCCAAGCCAACAAAGTCATCTCAACCACCACATGTTCTGAATAATCTCAAACAAGGTAGCCAACTATTAAGATGCCAAAAAATAGAATAATCTCAACATCAAACATAAACATAATTATAGCGACCAACTATAGTCTTTTGTGCCAAAGTTGCCATAAATCCTTTGAAAGAAAGCTAAGGTAAACATCACAAATAAAAGTATCCTTCTCCATTGCTAGTCAGTACAACTATATGTCCAAATTAACAACACTATATGTCCAAATTAAGCAATAAGTCCAAATTAAACACAAATATAAGTCCAAATTAAAACATAAATGAAAATTAGATTCAAAAGAGTAAATGTGAGATGATATATTCCTTCTCCATTGATAAACATTTTCTAAAAGTTTCACATAAAGATTCTCCTCCTCCATTAACTCTTGTTGAAATAAAAGTAGATAATGAAAGAATGAAATTTATCAAATATATTAAATAGATTGCTTTTAGTTGGAAAAGTACCAAAGGATTTTTTATGTTGGGTTGAACACCTCTGATCCAACTAGCCATGCAAACAAGTGCATTGACTATTTTTAGAGATAAAGAGCTCCTATAATCTTCAAAAACTCTACCATCATCACTAAATGCAGATTCGGATGCAATAGTGATTATGGGAATTGTTAAAACATCCTTAGCCATTTTGGATAAAATTGGATACTTGAGAGTACTCATCTTCCACCATTCAAGAATATCAAATGAATCATTATTTGCACAAGTATAATCCCCTCCAAATAAAGCAAATCATATTTTGATGTGAATAGAACCGAAGCAACAATAAAATCCAAATCTAACATACAATCAAAATTTGATGAAAAGGCACATCAACTAGTTGTGAAGAAGATTTAGAATTGAAGAGCTTGAAGTACTAATATCTATTGAATATTGATTGTAGATTTCCCAAATAACATCCTCAACACTCTTAATCTTGGATTCTACCTCAGAACTAGAGTATATTTTAGGAAATGTGAAAGTAATGAATTTCATTTTCAAACATGGATCAATGCACAACACGACATGAGTAAATTGCATTCGCTCGATATTTATCAAATTTAATTTTATAAGTAGCCATTTGCTTGATGAATTCATCGATGAATATTCTTCAATAAGTATTTCTTTACATGCATGAAAGTAGGTAGAAACATATTTGTAGTTGGATAAGAAGAACCTGAAATCATTTTAGTCACATTATGAAAAATAGAAAGAAATCTTCTAATCTGCTCATAATTATACCACTCAATTTCAGAAGGCAACCACTTATAGTTGGAATCTCGAGCTGCATAATGAACGAACACATTGGTAAATAAAAATAGATTCAAGCATTAAGTAAGTGGAGTTCCATCTTGTAGGAACATCAATGCATAATCCCTTTGAAGTGGGGATCCCTAGTTGCTTTGCCACTTCAACAAACTTATGTAACCTTGAAGGAGACTTTTAAGGTATTTTATTGTCTCCACGATCTTATGTGTTATTTTTTGCACCTCTTTCAAATCATCTTGAACCATTATATTCAAGATGTGCACAACATCTAACATGAAAGAAATGATCGAAAATGTAACTTTTCTAGACTAAAATTAATTTTTAAAGCATTTCAACAACATCATTATTACTAGCATTATCCAATGTGATAGTAAACACTTGTCCTGCAAATTCCAATCTAATAAACAATCACATATTGCATCACAAATAAATGTATCAGTGTGTGGAGGATCAAGCTCAATGAAGCTGATGATTCACTTATGCAGTTTCCAAGAATCATCAATATAGTGAATTGTTAAGCACATATAGCCCACTGTTTGATTTGAAGTCCAACAATCAGATGTCAAAGAAACTCTATGAATGCTCCTAAGAAATGTTTTTAATCTCTCTTTTTCCATTTCATATACTTTCATGCAATCACTCTTAATAGTGTTTCTAGACACCCTCTCATAATTGGGATTCAACACCTTCAACAAAATATTAAACCACATATACTCAACAATCATAAATGGATACTCATGCACAATTATCATCTTTGCAATTATTTCTCTTATATGAAGATGATCAAAATTTTTGAGGTCATGGAATAATGGAATCTTAATTTCTAAATTGGCATCAAAAAGAATAATTTTTTTTTTGCCTTATGTTTGGCAATTCAACAACTTGTTTATTCTTGGCCTTGATTTTTACATTCTCTATGTCTCAAGAGTTGTGAAGTTGTGCCATTTTGATTTCTTTCTGCAACATATGCATTGTAAAGAGGGTATACTCTCTCCTTAAATACATAAGTGGTTTCTATAAAATACTCATACTAACATTTTCTTTCTACCTTTCTTAGATTTAACTGCAGTAGTCTGGTACATTTGCCTCGATTCAACATGTTGTGAAGAAATAGTTGAATTTCATTACCATATTCAGCTCTACAACTATATCATTACCATGATGTAGGAGAATGATCCACATTAGGCATGATAAACTAAAAAAAAAAGAAAATATGAGTTAAGACCACATACACTCTCCATACTAGGTGTTTATCATAACATGTAGGTGTTTATAGGTGTTTAACAATTACAAAGAAATAAACTCAAAACCAAATAAAGAAAGGAACTCATAACATATAGGTGTTTATCATTTTAAATAAAGAAATAACAAACTGAAATGCATAACATATAGGTGTTTATCAATTACCATAACATCATTAGTAGAATGACTAAGATAAGTAGTCCATGTATGTTCACTAAAATTCTTTGCATGAAAAGTATCATTGTACAGAATAAAGCAACATAAACTATTAAACTCTAAACCAAATAGCCAAATACACAAAAGATTAAATCCCTTACATTTGTTTTACTTAACACACAAAATTAATAGATGATGAGGATTAGGATGTTTACACAAATAATATTGAAATGTCATTGCATTAAATAAAATAATAGAAATAAACCAATAAAATGAAGCTTAAGCCAATCATTATAACATGGAGCTGTGAAATGTCATTGCACAGAATAAAGAACAATTCTCCCAATCACATTTCACTTGCTCCCTAAACCCAAATATTATAAATAAGCTAACAATGTATAGTCCATAGATGATAGATCTGAATGCCAACAGTAAAAAGTTCATTGACATCACTGATTCATAGCTACTTAAAATCATGCCACCACACTCTACACTCCACTGTCCAATGTCCATATATAAATTGCATACCGACATAAATATAAGGTGAACTTGCCGAGAGTCAAGGTGATAATACAGTATTATACTATCGGCAAGTATAATACAATCAGCATAAATATGTGAAGGTGCAATTGCAACATGCCAACATAAATCCCATAGAATAAAGCATTATAAATATTTCCAACGTAACTTTGAAGATGAAATATCAGCCGATAAGGAGATGAAAATGCAGAGGAAACTCGCAAAGGAGCAAAATCTAAAAACCCTGGCTAAACACAGTCACACACACATATGAAACTTTCAAAGGAGCTAAACCCATAAACCCTAGAAATACAACTGTTGTAGTTTGTATCTTCAAACCCACAAGCTGCATAATCATTATTAGAAAAATTGAGAAAGATAACTAAAGAGACTCATCATTTGAATCCATAAAATGGAGCAGAAGAATAAAAAGAAGTAAAGATGAAGATGTACAAATAGAGACGATCGAGGCTCCGAAGGTTTTAAGATGAGAGGTAGCACGGTGGAATGACCAAAACCAAAGACTAGTGAGGTAGAGACTCAGAGTCGCAGTCGCTCTCGCACTCGCAGATAGCAGTCGAGGAGATGAGAACTCAGAACTCAGTAGAGGAATAGGATATTAGGTTTATGATTGACGAGGCGAGTGGATGTGGAGGCGTAAGGTAGCGTGATGAGGTTTTATATCCGGGTTAACCTTTAAAATGCATATGAGTTGATTATATTGTTAATGGATAGGATTCAATTATATTGAATTCTAGTTTAAAATCTTTATTGAACTTAAATTTTAATTCAAAAATTATTATTAATTAACTAAATTAATTATATAACACAAAATATTAATAATATATTATTTATATGATTATAAAATATATATACAAGATATTGATAAATTTGGCTATTTATAAATCGAGCTTGAAATATTTGTTGTTAGGCTCATTAGTTAGCAAACGAGCTAAATAAATTTGCTTGAGCGACATAATTTGTTCAGAACAATGCTTTTTTGTGACTACTTGGGAGAGCTCTTGGAGAGTGAATAATGGCATAATTCAATCAATTTAGTGCCTCTTTCCTATGTGCTTAATGATGGCTAAAATCACCATTAATGGTGATGGGAAATGGTTGGGAGGTGATGGGTGATTAGTAAGATTCTAGCTCCCAAGTCTTCCTTTGCTTGTGTGGTCATTTCCACTAAGTGCAAGAGGTGTGGGGAGAATTGAATGAGGGGATTTTGCAAGATTGTGTGTTTTCCTCTCTTTCTCTCTCTCTCTCTCTCTCTCTCTCTCTCTCTCTCTCTCTCTCTCTCTCTCTCTCTCTCTCTCTTATGAATTGAGATGAAACACGTGTCATTTAAAGCACCCTTGATAGAACTTATAGTGTGTCTCATATGTATATATATAAATGATTTAATAATTTATATACTTAGTTCAAAACTTTTATTAATATGGTATTTATTATTATTAGATTTTGGTTATACTAAGTGAAAGTTCAAACCCGGAAGGTACTTTCATCGAATGCATGATAAAAGTTGTCCAAAATGAAAATTTTGATTATTGATCTCTTATTTTATTCACCTCAAGTTTATTTAGAAATATTTTTTTTATTGGAGAGGAAATTATTACAGAAAAAATAAAGAAAAAATATTATATCATTATAATAACGTTACACTATATAATGTTATTCTTAACATTTTATTAAAATGTTATTATAATAAAATATTAATTATATAATTTATAACATAAATTAAATGAATACGAAAATTAATTTATAACTTTAAATAATAGCTAGTAATGGCTATAAATCATAATTAGGTGATTTAATATTTGGCTCTCATCTTTCATCAATAAATAGATGATAATGTGAACTTGAATGATATGAGAAAATCTGAATATTCTCTATTCCTTTCTCTATTCATATATTTTCTTGTCATTCTCTTCATCTCATTTTGGAGCAACAAGAGACACACGATTAGTTCAAAATTTTGCATCGGTTGTGGTATATGAGGGATGTGTTATATCTCAGGTAAAAAAGAACCACAAATTGGTGCAACTTGATCTACTCTAAGGATAGTATCATCACCCTCCTCCCCAATTTCAATCTAATTATTTTATTTTTTTTTTGTTGTGTTAAATTTATTTCTTAATTGCTAATTTATTTTCTTAAAGTTCTCACAACACATACATTAATTCAAATATAACAAATATAAAAGAACTATTTCAATACATATATTAGTTTGATGAGATCCAATCTCAAGTTCAATTAGGTTTGATATGAGCTACACTCGTTACTAGCGCAATAGTTAATGATTCTCCTTTAAAAAAAAATTCATATGAGAAGTTGTGTTTAGAGGGTGAATTTGTGCAAGATATCTAAGTAGCCATCAATCAAAATAAATAAATAAAAGTGAAGATTTGTTTTTTTTCGTGTTAGGTATTAACATAATATTAATACATAAGTAATATAATAAGATACATTCAACCTTATCATGTAAAAGCTTCAAAATGGGATAAATGACTTGTTAGATATTGACATAATATTCATATGTTAATCATATTGTGGAGAAATTATTAAGAACAAATATCACACTTGCATCTACATGCGAGGCCAATGGTAGGCAGATATATCATAGATGTGCCCAAACTCAAATTAGAATATTTTCTCTAGCCCAATTGATAAGCTCGTTGACCTAAGTCTAAAAGTGAGCCATATCAAAATAAGCAACAATAATTTTAAAGCTACAAATTTTAAAGAGATTGAGCATCATTGAACATAAAAACTCTAATTTTCAAGTGAATATTAATTTTTCTTTGTAAGGTAATAAGAATGGAAGATTGTTATAGTGAAGAAGATGATGTAAAACACTAATTGATCATTCCCCAACTCAACTAAAGCATCTTTATAAATCTACATGGTGCCTCAATTCTTTTACGGAAAAGAAACAAACTTTTGTTAGGTTTTATAGCTTATTGTGTAGAAACAAATAATAAAATAAATGTATAATTGTGGATATAAATACCACATTAATAAATATAATTATAATATTTTGGTGTGAGTTAATTAGTAATTTTTATGTGTGAATAAAAAAAATTTCTTTACATAAAAGCATGGCATGTTATCTTTTCAACAAATGCTAACTTTGGTTCATTCATCACCTATCATGTAAATCTTTGCTTTCATAATCAACATGTCTTCTCCAAAATATAAATTCTACTTTTCAAAATCAACTCTAACAAATTGACTGAGAAAATAAATCCACTCTAAATCGTTAAAGTTAATAAAAATACAAATCAATTGAATAGTAGAAAATTATTAAGCTCACAAACCAATTCTACCAACCCTAAAATTGGTTTGTTTATATAAAACCATCACTTAATGAAGTATATCTTAGTCAATCATATCAAAATTGTCTCCTTGATGTAACAATTTTAATTCAAACTTATCTCAACGCTCCCTTCATGAGAAAACACATAATTACAATACAAAGTCTTCATGAACCATTGCCAATCACAAGCAAAATCTTTAAATTACCATCAGCTACTTTTGTTCTTGTAAACCTTTTTTATCCAAAGTGAATCTAGATTTCATCATAATGGGATGTGTCTCGCATCAGAACCCATATCTATTTACTTTAGATGCTTGAAATAATGCAACTCATGACTATTAATTAGACTCCTGAAAAGTTATAGCATAAAGCCCTTTAGCTTTAGCAAATTGGTTCTGATAGAACTATGAAGTCATGAACTTGGCAACCATACCATCATCTCATCTCTAATGACAATTCTCTCAAAGGCGTTTACTTCTCAATCATGGTTGCTCATCATCATTTGACTATAATAGCACGATTATAGTTGTTTGACCTTCACTTGATCATAGTGCTCAACTACAATCGCTCAACCTCCATCACTTAGTTATGATCGCTCTCTTTTTTGAGTTTTTCACATAAAAATTATTAGTTTTTACAACTCTTCTCTTAACTTGTATGTACCTTAGATTTTTCATATAAAATTAAAATATTAAACACATCCTCTTTACCATCTTAAATGTTCCAACACACAACAAATTTAAATTTATTAAAATTTAAAAGTGTAAATTTTAAAAAATATTAGGCACACATGTTAAATCATAGTTAACTATTTAACTATCTATTTTAAGGATTTATAATTTAATTATTGTAAAATTAATGTAAAAATCTAAGAAGGAATTGAAATCAAATTTCCAAGATGAATAGATTAATCAATATTAATTAATGTTTAAATTAGCTTTAATAATATTTAACTTAGATGATTAAATAATAATTAGAATTTATTTAGTTGCTCTAACATTACTTTAAAAATTAATAAAATGGATAAGTAATCATAATTAATTAAGATATAATTGATACTAATATGTATGAAAGGGATTATAAGTAGACTATTTAAATGTCTTACTATTTTTAAAATATGATAATCATTAAACTAATTAAAAATATTTAACTTGATTTAATATGGCCGATGCATTAAATGCTGAAAAATATTAGGTGCTAGATACAATCGGATATCAATCAGGTGATAAAATATTTTAATTTATATTTTATCAAATATTTATATTTGATTTAATATTCAAATATAAAATTGTATGAGAATACCGCATATAATGTTCTCTCTTAAAAGCTCACATACATAAAATAGCTAGCTTTGTATTCAAAGAAAATAATTCATTTATAAATATATAGAATAGAAGCATAAATATGTAAAATAATTTACACTTCTTCTATAACATCTCTTGCTGCCTTTCATTCGGGGAGGAAATCTATATATATATCTTGTGCTAATGAGTTAAGTTAGAGCTGGCTAAAACTTGTTTTCTTTAAGTATATATTTATCAAATAATACTCATGTGCAGCTTAACTTAATTACACTTGTATTTATTACTAATGAATTTATCAATCAATTAGGTACACTATATTAAAACTTTTTATTAATAAATGAGTTTATAATGCAAACTCAATAGATAATTTTTATTAATAAAAAAGCACTCCCTACATTACTTTCAACACATATAGTCATAAATATTTTGTCTTTAGCAACTATTATAATATATAAATACTTTAAAAACAATTATGATGCAAGCATATTTTATATCAATATATTATCATTTTCATGAACAAGGTTTATTTCCCATCAGAAAAGCCAATGCATAGATAAATTAACTTACATTATCATATATTTCATTTTAATAGTTAAGTGTTTATGAATTTATCAAGATAATATTAACTACACTTTATAATTATAAAATTTTTTGAATGCTTAATTCACAATTACTAATTTATCAAGATGATGATCCATATATATTTATCTTCTTGTAAATAAAGTGAGCACTTCAAGAGGATTTAATCAAGAATCAAAAGCTAAATTGATGTCCAAGAGAACATCATTGAATAAATCAACAATGGAATAACCTAATTAAGAAAATTCTACATCAATAAATTATTTTATACAATAATTAATATTTCTTACATAATAATATTAGTATAACATCTAAAATCATCACTAGAATAAAACAATAATGATAATTATATAATGGAACAAAAATATAAAAAAATAATGAGCATATAAAAATTAATATAATGAAAAAATACATAAATAGATATATTATAATCATGAGATACATTTTAAAGAAATATATAAATTATATTTCTTATAATTATAATATTAGCTTGTTTTTGGATGCTTAGACTCTAAATAAGATGAGATCTTTATATATATAATTATTGTAAGTTTATGACTAAAGCAAATATAATTTGAGCTCTATGATGTGACCAAGAAGATAACTTATAACATGATTTTTCAGATCAAATATTAGAGTAAATTTTATATTTTTTTTATTCATCAATAAAAAATTTCTAAACACAAAATATGAATTTTTAAAAGAAGATTAAAATGAATCATGATGGAATGAGCTACATAATAGGTCATTATTATAACATAAGTTAATGAAAATGATTATTTTATTTTTCAATTTAAGTTTAAAATTCAAATGTTCATTTTGATTTGAAATAAATGATATTTTATTTTGAAAATAAAAAATAAAAAAAATATTTTGAAAATGAAAAATAAATTTAAGTTATTTTATTTTGAAAATAAAAAATATACACAAATAATATTTTGAGATATATTTTTAAAATAAAAAAATAATAAAAAATACAAAATATTTCAAATTAGCCTTAATTTTATTATTCTAAATCATCAAATTATTATTAGTTGATTTATTAATAAGAAATAATGAAAAGATATTTTAAAAAAAAAAAAGTGCTTTTGATGCTGATTGTGAAATTATTCTAATATATATATAGATTTAAATTTATTTATTTTTATGCTTTTTTAATAATTTTTAATTTTATTTTTGAATATTCTTTTTTATATTTTATTATTTAAAAAAATTTTTAAAAAAAAGTTAAATTTTTTTAAAATCTTTTAAATTTTTTAGGAATAAAATTCAAATAATTAAATATAGTTCAATTTTACAAATTAAATGAATAAAATTATAAAATTTTTAAATTTAAATAATTTAATAAGAGAATAAATTGTTAATTTTAATTTCAAAATCAAATTGTGAATTTTAATTTTTTTTTTTTAAAAGTATTTTTAACTTAAAAATGAGATCTTAATATACAAAATAAATATTTTTTTTTTTAGAAAATATGCATTTACTAATTATATTTATATTTTAAATTATAAATATATATATATATATATAAATATATATATATATATATATACTTTATATTTTATTAAAATACATGAAAATAAAAGATAATCTTCTTTTATTTATTCAAATACAAGAACAAATTATATATACACATGATGAAGAAAATAAAAATATATAATTATTTGTAATATAATTATTAAAATTATTATTAATTAATCAATAGTGATTAAGCATGTATAATAAAATAGTTCCTCTATGTATATTTTGAATGCTGATTATTATTTTAAAGCATCTTAATTAAGAAATATTTTGCGCTATATTTCAATATTATACTTCACATAATACTTTAGGCATTAAAAATTAGTTTTTTCTTATAATGGTGAACAAATATTTTCCTTTGTTCTTCATCCTCTTATAAATAACATGATATTTTAATCTGTTAGAAATTGTAGTTTCTTTGTATTTTATCATGTTAAAAATTGAATAAAAAAATATTTTTAAAGAATGAAGAATATTGATTTATATAAATTAAAATAAAAAGATGATGTATCTATAATAAATTTATTTATTTTTACTTATAAATATAAATATTTATAAATGATGAATGAATATGTAATTCTTTTAAAAATAAATGTACATGTTATTATGAAATTTACATATTTTTAATTATGATTTATATATCAATATCTAAAATTTGATATTTAAACATAGCATTTTTTATGTTTAAAAGTAAATTTAACTTAAAAAAAATAAGAAAATCTATTTTATTGTAATAATAAAAATTTAGATACTATATATATAAATATTTATATTTAGATATTATATACATAAATATATAAAAATGTATGTAAATGCCCTTTATTATAATTATTAAAATTATGCGGTCTTTAGCCATGGTCTCTTGGATTAGGTCTACACCTTCAAATGTTTTCTAAAAATTAATATTTTGTTATTAATGTCTATTTTTTACTAATCTGAAGCAGTGATGCCTTTTAACAATATTATAAATTAAAATAATGAAATGGGTTTGTCACACTGGTTTATTATTTTAATATTTTACTTTTAAGATAACATTACTACTTTAGCTTTAAGTTAAAGTTATAATTTGTTCATTAAAATAGAAATACTACTTGTTTTATAATATGATTTATTATCATTTTAATTAATGTGAAAACAATGATGTGAAATAATTTGTTGTATGTATTTTATTGATTTTATGTTATAAATAATACATATGCAATATAAATCACATATAATAAGTATGTGATTTATATTAAATCACTTAATTTTGATGGGTTAATTAAATCATGATGAGAATTTAAAATAGATTTAAATTTTATATGTTAATGGTAATTTAATTGATTTATTTCATATGAATGATTAACATGTAAATATAGATGATGTTTAATAAAAAAATCTTGATTTTTCTTCTACAGTTGTTTAATTGCACATAATCATTTGGATGCATCAAATATTTCATTTTCTTAGAATGTTTTTTTGATCAATTTATTTTATAATTTATAATTTTATTTTTTATATTGTTTTAAAATATATTTATTTAATGTGTTTTTAGTATTTTTTAAAAATGTTCAAAATAATCTAAGATATTTTATATATTGTTAAAATAATAATAATAATAAAATATATTTTATTTAAAAATAAATTTAAAATATTAAACATAAAATAAAATATATAGAAGTGATCCTAAATAGTCCTTTAATTTTTTTTTAAAAAAATTAGGTTAAATGTAATATTAATATAAAAAAAATTTGATATCAATTTTTTTAATAACTAATAGCTTATTTGAGATCAATTTTATTCTTTAATTTATATTTATATTTTTTTTATGGTACTTTTAAAAAGTATTTACTCATTACATTTTAAAATTAATTTTATTTTTCTTGAATAAATATTATTTAAAAATATTTAAAATATTTTAAAATAACTATCTTCATTAAATACATTTATTTTGAATTAAAATATAAATAAAATAAAATAAAATAATTAATGTGAATCACCCAAAAAAAAAAATTTAATGTGAATCACCTAAAAAAAAAAATTAAAATTAATGTGAAGTTTTTTCTATATCTATTTTTTAATCTCCTTGGTGTCTTTCTACTTCCTTTTTTTATTGGTTATTACCTTTTATTCCTCTTGGTTATCATTTTCTTGTTTTTTGATACTTTCTGGAGGTCAATCTCTATCTCTTTACTTTCCTTGCTGTGGTTCTTCTTGTGATATGTTTTGGATCACATCTTCATCTTCTTTTCTCTTTAATTTTGGCATTACTCTATCTTGGTGCAGCTCCTCAAACTTATAATTAGTTTGAAGCATGTACATAAAATCTCTTTATTAAAATATGTAGCCTCTAATTAAGAAGTTATTTCACATCATTAAAAGTAGCCTAAGAACTCTTCGTAATAATGATGGTGAACTCAAATGAATGATCTAAGTGATTATCTTTGAAAGCACTTTTGATCAACTTCATGAATATATACAAAGTACTAGTTGATATACAAGATCCTATATGAAGATTTTCTCAAAATATTAAGGATACATAAAGTTCATAATTGTTTTAATCAAGTTTATTATGAAGCACTTTAAGTAGAATGATATTGAACTTTTAAATATCATGTATTTTGATATAATATTTGAAATTCAATTTATTAAATCTTTAAACGTAAGTTTGCTCTATAGAGCATATTAGGAAGGTTGATCTCCAAAAAAAGCTACACTAAGGAACAAAAAATCATGTAGTCATTAGAAAAGGTAGACAATATCTTAATGATTGTAGGCTTTAGGTGGTCATAAATATTATCAGATATATTTGTCACAAGATGGTAGAATTTTACCTCTTAAACCTATAGGGTTTTTATAATATCATATATACTTAGTGGATAATTATGTGTAAATGATAATGGGATCATTTACTTAAGTGACAAAAGATTGTGAAATTCCTTAAGTTGAATAAAGCTAAACTTTACATTTATAGTGTCTTTTAGTGTAACAATTAAAATTTGAATAGAAATTAATATTGAACATGTCTAAGAATAATGATTAAATGATTGACCCTTTAAAAGGGACAAAATTATAAACTCTTTATTAAGTAAATAATATCTCAATGTTTGAGTTTATGTTATTTTAAAATTTTCATCTTTGCTAAAATTCAAATCACCAAACAAACTCACTTGCTTGTTAGCTAATAGATCATTCCATTTTGTTATTTAAAATATACTAATTTTATTTTACATAGAATACACTTGGATCTATCAAAAAGAGCAATTTGAGAAATAATTTGATAGAAAATTTTCACACTTTGATTTGATTTGATTTGATTTGATTTTTTTTTTTTTTTTTTTTTTTTTTTTTCTTTATGTGATTGTGTGTGTGTGAATTGTATTTCCTCAATTCTTTTTCAATTTTTCTTGTAACTTTAAAAATGGCTTTGGCTTGATTTCTACTAAATATAAGATTTTCCAAGACCTAGCTTGTTTAATTTTATCTTAAATTTTGGTTTGCTCATTTCTAAAGTAAGATCTAGGTTCTTTCACTAAATAACTTTGGATCAATTATAAGGAAAGTAATAATTTTTCCATTAATATTATTATTTGTAGAAGAAAGTTTTATTAATGATATGTGGTCTTATAAAATATATATTATATGACATGATGTCATTACAAATAAGGGAACAAGTTAACATAATAACAAAACCTAAGACACTTATTTTTTAAAATATATAACACATACACATAGTTAACAATACATTATACTTTATAATTTTAAATATTAAAATAATATATAGTAATTGCCAAAATTAAATATTTGAATGTGATGACAAATTAATTGTATGAATGAAAAAAAACAATATTATTTAAGGTTGCAAATGATAAATAAAAATATATGAACCTTTCATACATCATGATAGTCAAAGAAAGAGTAAAAAAATAAATTTATTTTCATTTATTTGAAAATTATACACTTAGTTTATATTTTCAAATTTTAAACATAGTTGTTTAGGATATATTTCTAAATTTTTTTATGTTTTAAATTAAATATACAAGTGTGACATATGTTCAACACTACATACTCTTATAGAATATTGTTGATTTTCATAAACATGCTATTTTAACTAATGAATAAATTAGAAGGACATTACTATAAAATAATATATTTATCCATTAGCAATAAAAAATTAAATTATTGGTATGCTACAATCTCAAAGTAGTGTCAAATGTCTTTGATAAATAAACAACATTATAGATTCCTAAACCATCAAAATGTGTTTGATATGTTTTGTTGAAATAATATATAAATATTTTTCATAGTTTTTCATGAAACAAAATTTTAGAACAAAGATTATTAATGATCTTATGCAATTTTAGGAATTTGAGGATGACTAATAAGCAAGATATTGATTAAGCTTATTGTGTTTCCATAACAAATCTTTTGGCCATGACAAATATTTAGCTTTTCAAACATCTAATGTTAATTTGATTTTATCTATAAGAGATAGAAAGTAAAAGATTGAAGAGTTAATAGTATATTGAGTTAGAGGTAATTTAATGAGGTTGATTTTGAATTTAAAATAATCTTAAGCCCATTTGTGTTATGAGTTGAAGCTTTTCCAAAAAAAATTGTACATCATCATATAAATCAAGTAAGAAATGCAAGAGCTACTCATTTTAATTTTTTTCTATATCAAGCTTCCAAAATGCTTCTTTAAATAATTGAAAAGCTCCTCCATAGTAATACAAAGAGATATGAATATAAAAAGCAAGATTTAGATCAATCTTATGGAAATACTCTAATGATTTTAGGAAAGATGGAACTTATTCTATGATGAGAGGATTCACTATCTAGTACCTCCTACTATAAAGGATTGGTTTAGCTTTTCTATGGATGATAGCTTGATCATTTTGTTTTGTTTAATGAGCCATTTACAAAACTAGACTCTACTCAAGGTGGAAGGCTATCCAAATCAAGGAGCCTTCCCTGGAAAAATCCAAAGTGGGTGCAAACTTATTTGAGATTGCTAATTTAATTTTAAGAATACCATATTCCTCTTGTGAGATCTCAAATCAAATGGTAACTCAACTGGATGAGTGATTTTGAAACTTACTATTTTGAGGTGGTTATGATCTAAATAAGCCTCAAAATGGATTAAATCAATAATAGAATAAGGTCAAATCCATGAAGGAAATGTAAAGACATATTTTGCCATTCAAGATTACCTTGAACTAGACTAATCAATTCAATATTGAAAAAACAAGTTTGAATGTTCCATTGTAAATTTTGAATTTTGATTTAAAATTTGAACCCACACTCAACAACTTGAAAGTGTTAAGTGTGCTCAAATGAATTTGGAGAGATTTTGAAATTGATTGGAAAGGATACTTTTTTTAATGTAAAATTCATTTCAACAAATTTGTGTATGTTAAAAATGAGTTCAAATGTCTTTAGAGATTGATGCTTCCATAGGTTCATATTTGAATTTGATTTTTTTGAGTTTGACCCTTTATTTAACAAATTTGAGTATGTTAAAAGTGTCAATTGATTTTATTTTGATTTGTGATTTTGGAATTCAATTTGGGTATGCTATGTAAGGTGTTTGAAAATAATTTTCTTCTTCTTTTGTTTGTTTGTGAATCTTGAATTTGAAAATGGGATCTTCATAGCAATTTTGGGTATGCTAAATGAAGAATCCAAATGTTTTGTTTTTGAAAAGAGGATTCTTTACTTAGCAAATTTAGGTATGCCAAATAAAGGATCAAACATATTTTATTTTGATGATTTTGAAAGAGGATTCTTCAAATTTAAGTATGCTAAGGAAATCAAATGTGTTTTATTTTGATGGTTTTGAAAAGAGGATTCTTAGCAAATTTAAGTATGCTAAGAAAATCCAAATGTATTTTTTGTGTTTTGATTTTGAAATGAGGATTCTTTACTTAGCAAATTTAGGTATGCTAAATAAAGGATCCAAATGTGTTTTTATTTGATGATTTTGAAAAGAGGATTTTTAGCAAATTTAAGTATGCTAAATCAATTGTGCTTTGTTTTGATGATTTTGAAAGAATTCTTAGTAAATTTAAGTATGCTTGAAATTCAAATGTGTTCATATTTTTATTTTTGAAAAGAGGATTCTTTACTTAACAAATTTAGGTATGCTAAATAAAGGATCCAAATGTGGTTTGTGTTTGATGATTTTGAAAAGAGATTCTTAAATTTAAGTATGCTACAAATTCAAATGTGTTTATTTTGATGATTTTGAAAGAAGATTCTTAGCAAATTTAAGTATGCTAAGAAAATCTAAATGTATTTTTTGTTTTGATTTTTGAAAAGAGTTTTCTTTACTTAGCAAATTTAGATATGCTAAATAAAGGATCCAAATGTGTTTTGTGTTTGGATGATTTTGATTTTAAAAAGTGGATCTTCACTTAGCAAATTTAGGTATGCTAAATGAAAGATCCAAATGTTGTTTGAATTTTTAATTTTAAAAAGAGGATTCTTTACTTAGAAAATTTATGCAAAGGATCCATGTGTGTTGATTTTGATTTTAAGAGGATTTTCATAGCAAATTTGGGTATGCTAAATGAAATATCCAAATGTTCATTTTTGTGATTTTGATTTTGAAAATGGATATTCACTTAAATTTATGCTAAATGAAAGATCCAAATGTTGTTTGATTTTGAAAAGTGGATTTTCATTTAGCAAATTTGGGTTTATTGAATGAAAGATGCATATGTTGTTTGATTTTGAAAAGATGATTGTTTATTTTGAAGAGATGATCATTGGTTTTGTTTTGAAAATAAAATCTTCATTCAAGAAATTGAATGAGGATATTCATTTGTCTTTGAAAACATGATTTTGAAGTTTATTTTGAAAATAAAATCTTCATCAAAATAAATTGAGTGAAGATGTGCATTTGTGCTTTTAGAAAACATGATTGTTGATTTTGTTTTTGAAAGGAAATCTATCAAAATAAATTGAGTGAAGATGTTGGTTGTGCTTTTAGAAATTATGATTTCAAATTTTATTTTGAAAGTGAAATCTCCATCAAAATAAATTGAATAAGGATGTTCATTAGTGCTTTTGGAAAATATGATTATTGACTTTATTTTTGAAAATCAAATCCTCATTCTTGAATGAGGAAGTTCATTGTGCTTTTGAAAGAATGATTATTAGTTTGATTTTTGAAAAGATCCTACATATAATCATGAAGATTATTAGATGAGGTTGATTTATGAAAAAAAATTGTAAACATTTTATCATGTGTATTTTGAAAAAAATTGCTTTTGGAAATTGATATTTTATAATGGATTTATTATTATTATTATTATTATTATTATTATTTGAATGAATCTCACCACCATAGAAATGGTAAGAAGGAAGTCTTTGGTTATTTACTTTTATTAAATTTTTATTTTCACCTAGGAAACCCAATTGGGGCTTTAAGTCCTACCAGTGAGGTCCTAAAACTAAGGATGTTGGATAGCTTAGCTTGATGAAATAAACTAGGTGCCAATGGAAAAGAAATATAGTCTTGGATTTACACAAAGTATAAACCCATAATCGATACTTAGGGACAATGATCATTAACCAAAGATGGAGAGAAGAACCCTCCCTAGCAGAGTGACCAGAAAAATATGTGGTGAGTTTTATTCTTATCTTCATCTATCTTTTGAAAAGGATAGATGAAAATAAAAATATAAACCGCTTGTTGGGACACCGTGATCCATGATGTTCTTATTGGGGTGATGAAGTACGATATTAAGAATAACGCTATCTTGAGACAGAACTCACTATCCTACGATGGACTGTCCTCAATAAGGACTCCTAAGGACTATGGATTTTCTAAGAGGTCTTCCCCTACTTTACATGCAAAAGTAAAGCAAGGTTTATTTTAAACCAGGTTCGTTAAGTTCCCTATGGAGGTAAGCCCTCATAGTTCATTACATCATAAAGAATGAGATTTCAAATATAAGACTATCAATCAATTAGTTTATTTTTAGAAGATCATGTGGGATTGATCAAAAGGAAGGATTTATTATCAAAGTCAAAGTAAGATAAGTAGCAGATGCTTATGATACTATTGACCTCATTTTTAGAATGAGCTCTCAACCCCTCTATCTTAGATATAAGACTCTTCTTAGATACTAAGAGTTCCTTAGTCTTAATACACTTCTAGTGATTAAAAGAACACTTAACCTAACCCTAGAGACTTAGAAGAGTTAGCCATAGGAATAGGCTATGCCTTGGGGTGTTAGAAAATTTTTCCTTCTCATAGCTTGAACCAAATCCTTACTCTCTTCTTTCAAGTCAAACTCCAAATCCAAATAAGCCTCAAACTGAAATCAACTTCAATTCTAAAACAAACCTTGAATTAATTCCAATGGATTTTCTCAAATCATGAATCAATTCCAAATAATTGAATCTCATGATTAAATTCCAAATTCAAAATCTTTCTAAGTCACTTTGATTCCATCTTATGGACTTCACCCAAATCAAATCCAAATCAACTCAAAGTCAAAAGATTTTTTTTCTCACAACCCATTTATATTCTCATTCATATTCACAAATATAAATGAAATATAAATTAAAATAACCAAAACTAAATCCAAAACTCAAGTCCAAATCTAAAATCTTTCCTAAACCCCTTTGGATTTCACCTTATAGACTTAACCCAAATCAAATTCAAACCACTTCAAATTCAAAGTACTTTTTCATAACCCATTTATATCCTCATTTATATTCACAAATACAAATGAAATATAAATTCAGATAACCAAAATAAATTCAAATTTTAAATCCAAATCCAATCAAACTCCAACATAAACTCTTTCAACATAAATCCTTGAACTCCTTCAAATCAAAGTCAAATCAATTCAAGTTCATCATAACCCATTTATATTCTTATTTATATTCACAAATATAAATGAAATATAAATTCAAATATCCAAAACCAAATTCAATACTCAAACCCAAATCTACCTAATTAAACTCATGATTCAATCAATTTTTCAATCATCAAATCAAAACTAAATTCAAAACTCAAGCCCAAGTCAAACTCATGTTTATCCTTTGAACTTGAAATTGTCAAATGAATCAAAACCCATTTGACTCCAAATCACTTGTAAATTGATTTATATTTCAATCATAATTTCATATGTTAGTTCAACCAAACTTGAATCAAGCATTGATCAAGTCAATTGACCTACTTAGGCTCACTTAACTTAAAGTGACCTAAAGTATCTTTTTGAGCCAAATTCTAATCCTACCCAAATTGGATTGAAATAAGCCCCAAGCCTCACATTGTGAGCACAACAATCATCATGAGATGATCAATCACTCAAATTGGGTCAAACCAAGTCAAACTAAGGTTGTTCAAGTCAACACTTAGCCAAAATGAAACCTAAACTAGCCAAAATCCACCATAGGCCAAATTGATTGAAACCATTGATCAAAACTAATTCATGATCAATGTTTGGACTTGACCAAGTCATAATTTGAGCCCAATTGGCCACTTGACCCAAGTTGACCCAACTTGGCCTAAAATGTCAAATTGTGTCAAATGTTGATCTAAGACAAATTGATTGCAACCAATGGGTCAAATTCATTCTAAATCATTTATTGAACATGACCAAAGCCTCAATTGGCCAACTAGACCCAACCTAGCCTAATTGACCATGAACCCAACTTGACTGAAGGTCAAATTGAACCAAAATCAAATCGAATCAGAATTGATTGAAACCAAAGCTTGCAACATATTTCAAAAGACCAACCAAACCTAAACCAATCCATGATCCAATCCAATTGGGTCAAATGCGTCAAATTGGTCAACTTGACCATTTGACCTAAATGAAATCAAATGAATCAAAACCAAATATAAATCAAATTGAACCAAACCAATGATGCCAACACATTTCAGGTCATATGAACTTGATCCAACCCTTGGTTTGACCCAATTTGACCAATTGGTCAACTTGACCCAAGTTGACCCATTTTGGCCTAAATGGGTCAACATGAACCAAATGATATCAAATCAACTCCAAATTCTTTGAAATTTGGACCAAACTAATTTCAAATCTAAATCTGCAAAGTGAAATTAAAGCCAAATGACCATTTCACCTCTAGGTCAAGGGGTAACCCATGGCCAATTCCACTTTGAATTTGATCATATCCTTTTCATGGGCTTGACACCCTCTTAGCGGACCAAGTGGACACTAATGAATGTGGTACATGACCCAATGGATTTGGGTCACCAAACCCACCACCCAATATGAAAGTCTCCACACGGGATCACTCCTCCACTCAAATGAGCACATGGAAGCCTCACCACTCCACTCTGCCAAAATCAAATCATTTGAAGCTGAAAATGGCCTAACCAACTCACTTTATGGGATCAATTTGATCAAAATGGAAAAACACCTCTCAGCCATCTGATCCTTGTCAGGGGAGTTATACACTCCCAAATTTCACTTCAATTGAGATCACTCACAGTCAATTGAGCTTAGGGAACTCATAGCAAGCTTTTTCAAGTTCCTCTAAGATTCCTCAAGCACTTCCTATTTCTCCATTCTCGGTTTCTTCAAGCCAAAAAATGGGTGAGGTGGGAAGGATTTCCACTTTGCTCAATTCACTACCATAACTCAATTCTCTCAAAGCACCTTCATAGGACTCAATCGAGCTCACCCAAGTCTTCATACAAGCTTCCAAGGCATGGGAGGGAGAAGCTAGACCAAAGCTGCAAGCCTAGGAAGAGGAGTTTGGCCAATTAGAGGATCTACTCAACCTCAAGCCTTCAAACCTTCAACAAGGCTTCGTCTCCAATACAAGCTACCTTATTGTGCAGGTGATAGCCTCGGGTGAGGTACTATTCAAAATCGAGTTTAGGCTGAATTTTCTTTGGTCCTTTGTGAAGCGAAGTGTGACCTCAAGCAAATTTGACCGTTAGATGTCTTTCTTATCTCTTCTTGATGGTGTGTGATCAATCCTTACTCAATCCAAGCTCAATCGAGCTCGGATCAAGCCCTAAGGGACGGGCGATCGCCATCTCCAGTAGACAAGGGTAGGGATGAATCATGGATCATCCATCTGACATATTTTGGATGGACGATCCTGATTAAAACATGAGATCCTATTTAATCTTAATACCGGTTTGATCTTGACCATCCAATCTTTGATCGGACGGTTTAAAAGCGTGGCGAGTGTGTAGCTGATGTGATAACTTAAATAACCAATCTGATCACGCCACTTGGAAAGCGCACGCCGCCTCAGCGATCCACTTGGCTCCGATGGGATTAGTTATATAATTAGACTATTTAATTATTTCCTAATCACAAAAACTTCAAAATTACATAACTAAATTTTAAAAAATCATAAAAATACAAACTCAAATGAATTTTAAAGATATTTTAAAGGGGAATAATATCGAATTAAGTTTAATTGATTTTGAAAAGTAAATTTCATGCAATTATAGTTTTATTGGGAATGTAATTATGTTAATTATCCCCTAATTATTCCATTGATTAATTCCAAACTTTTCAAGTGTGTTCAATGGGATGACTTCTACCTCTCCTAATTTTTTTGGGATTTATTAATGGTTTAATTAAGGGGATTGCTTGATTCACTCCTAATCACTATCTTAATTAAATTAATTATTAACCTATTAAATAGTAATAAATTTATTAATTAAGTTTGCTAATTACCTTAGAACAGTGAATGGACTTAGGGAATGAGATTATGAGTTCTCCCAAATCTTTTACCCTAAGTTTATTTCATTTGGATAAAAATCTAATTAAGGTGCAAATTAATTAAATAGTTTAATCACTTTATTAAATGGCTTAATTAATCAAAGTTTTAAAATCAAATCAATCTGAATTTAATCTCTAAGAGACTCAAAATAATCATGAAATATAAGCCTAAAAATATTTGAAAGATGCATAATGATAAATAAACCAAGTTTCAACTCATCTGGGAAAAAAATTTATGACTAATTAAATTAATGAGAAGAACTCCACTTAAATAATTACTCTCAAAATACCTAAAATCATTTGAGACTTTTTGATTTCATTGAAATTTATTTTTTATTAGCTGAGCAAAGAGGGTCATTTACATTTTAAAGAAATAGTTATAACTTTTCTAAGTTTTAGGCTACTCAATGAATTATAAATGATTAATTAAACTAATTAATGTTAAGTTTGAAATTAAATCCAAAAGGCCTTAATTATTTTTTTCTCAATATTTTTATGTTTAGTAAGTATTTTTTAATACCAAAACACATATTTAGGGGTTTATATAATTTTAAAATTTAACAATTGGGTTAATTATGTCATTAAGAATCCAAAATACGCAACTCTAATCCACTCATCCAAATAACATGAGTTTATTATGGAAGATAGAGAACAATGTTAGAATTTTTTATTTTTTTTAAAATTCAAGCCATTTGGTTGAGTAATTTAGAATTAATTTCATAATTAATGATTTCAAGCAAACCCTAATTACTCTCGAAAAATGGACAAAAGTTGACACTTATATTTTTCTTTTACTATCCTCTATTTATTGGATATGGAGGGTATATATTTAAAATTTTTAAATATTTTATAATTAATTATGATTATAAAATTTTTGATTTTATTAATATATTTAATTAAATCTTAATTACTCATTAAATCATGAATCAGTGATTTTATGATATGGCCATATTTAGTGAGCTTAATTAATTCATTTAGGGCCTCTGATGTCAAAGAAGAAGTTTTAAACCAACTTGGTGTATTTTGCTAATTTTAATAATTTTATATCAATTAATTTATCTAAATTATCCTATTATGGTTTAGAAATCATATCTTTTAATCTAGAGCTTCAATTAGCTTGAAATTATTATGTTGAGTGGGCCTCAATTTCAGATTGTTATTGTAAACATTTCAACTCAGTTAAGCACGTGATTTAAGATTAATTAAGCAATTACTATTTTTAATAAAATTCAAATTAACCCCAAAATAAATGATAAATTTTGGGGATTCTTGTACCACTGGATTCCTCTTGGAATATTGATTCCAAACTGAAGTCATTTGCATTTTTGTCTAAATGGTTGATCTTATATAAAATTTTAATGTTCAGACTAGTTAATGTGATTAATTAATATTTAATTAGACATTAATTTGATCATTTTGTGATTTAATGTGATTTAAAGAGGTTAATTACTTTTCTTAAGTTTCTTGATGCTTACTGAAGTGGTTTGAATCATTAAAAAGATTTTCCCAATTTTCTTAATTTTGAATCAATTATTTATTTAAAATTAGCTATAAAACTTTGAAAATAAATAACTATAAATCCATTAACCAATTTGGCTTGAAATTTTTATAGTAGGTAGAGATTGGCATCAATTTTAACCCTTGAAAGTTTCAACTTGATTAGATGATTTTTTTTTTGAGTAATTTAAAAAATTTAGCTTCCAATGGAACCTAAATTATATTCAAAATGCTTAGTGAAATTTGTGGCTTTGGATCCATTGAATTCTTCTTGGAATGTTGATTCCAAGAGGTTGTTCAATTTTATTTTATTTATTTGCTTAGTATTATTGATCTCATTTTTGGATGAGATTAACATCATTCATAATCATATTAATTAGGTCTCTTAATCTTAGATTAGGAGTTCCCTAGTCAACCACTTAAGACACTATGCTTAAATGCTAGGTAAACAAACCAGAATAAAATAACAAAGTGAATCAAACTTTAAAACTTGAAACTAAAATCAAACTTGAAATCGAATCAAACCCAATATGCTAAAGTGAAAGGCTAAGTCATCTTGATAGATCCTTTTAGGACTTGTCCTAATCCAATCAGATCAGATGAAGCCAAATTAAACCTAAATTTAATAAAACTCAACTGAATTCTAAATCAAATATATTTGAATTGAAATGTAAATTTGATTGAGCCCGGGTTGAGGTAATTAGGTTGATTAACTCAATTAATCATTTTAAGCTCAAAATCACCTAAGTACAAATAAAATCAAATAAATCAAAATAAAATCAAATAAATCAAAATTAAATTAAATTAAATCAAATTGAAAGCATAGAATTAATGCATAAATATAAATAAATTCAAAAGAAGTTTAAAGTGGCCAAAGTGGGTCCACTAAGTCAAAAGTCAACTTATCAAAATTGGTCAAACTCAAAATTATAATGCATTAATTGGTAAAAGTCAATCATAAATGCTCTAAATAATCCATTAAATCCAAATAGGGCCTAAATTACTCACTTGAGGCATCTAGTCCAATTTAACCCTTTTAGCCAAATTGGGTCAGACTTGGGTCAAATCTAAAATTGATTCAAATTGATTAATTAACCTAAATCACTTCAACTAATTTATCAAACATGATTAAAGCCTAATCTAAACATAATCACATAAATCTAATCCAAACATTGGCCAAGTCCAAAATTAAGCCAAACTAAATGAAATCTCCATAAATGATCATTCAAATATAATTGAAGATTAATCCAAGCCCAACATGATCAATTGAGTCATGAAACCCAATTTGACCTACTTTAGTCAAAGTGGATCAACATGGGTTCAACCCATCTCAAAACTAAACCAACTCAAAATGAATCAACCTAAAAAGATTAAATGGCTAATTAGGCCTGATTAATACCTTAAGTTCATGCCAATAAACCCACATAAGTCACTAAACTCAACTTAAATCAATTGGGTTAACACATGTTGACCCAAAGTCAAAATCAAAGACATAATGTCCAAATTAGACTATGGCAGGGCAATCTACAATCTAACCCTCCACGTGTGAATTGGTATCTCAGCCTTGATGGATGAAGGAAAGGTCAAGTGGAAGGAAGGATCAAATGCAAAGAAAAAAAGTTGAAGCAAGCTTCCAAACTCTCGATTCCCATCACTTCTCCTCCATTCTCCCTTGATTGACCTAGAAGCACTTCTTAATCAACTAACCACCTCCAAAGACTTTGCTCACCTTTGAATACCTATGGCTAGCTCCCACCCACTTTGATGGTGGAAGGATCGACCAACCATAAAAGGGTAGGAATCTTCCTCTCCCATTTAACATTCTCTACACACTCACCATTATCTAAGGAGAGAAATCTAGCCTTTTCCCCACCTTCCCCGACCCCAAATCGACCAAAATACATTGATCTCTGACAAGAGGCGGTGGCGGTTGACGTCCCCGACGACCGGAGAGAAGGCAAGAGAGCACACTTACATTAGAGCTTCGTCTCACATCCGGGAATATTTTCGAATTGATTCGACCACTCGACAATGGCTAGAGTGAGGTAATTTCATCAATCTTTAGCTGGTCATAGATCTCTTTGTTTGTGATAATATTTGCACAATCTTAGGAATATCCATTAGATAGCTCTTGCACTTTCTATTTTAAATGATCCTAATGTGAGAGAGGGCATTTTTTCTAGCGAGATTCGCTGGAAAATCAAGCCCGAACGGACTTATGGTTTCAGATTTTCGTTCGCCGGCTCTGGTTCACCGTCCATGGGGAGGATGAGTTGGCAACAGTCTGATCTCCATTAATAGGGACGGTCGACTAAGATTAGAAGATATTAAGGTGTGATTTCGTCGACCAATCGATAATCAAATCTTAATTAAATTAACCCAAAATCAAACCCTTATTTTCCTGCTCAATTACCACACAGAGTACACACGGCCCAATCAAGCTTTAACATGCATAACGCATGATCCAGTCAACGCCGTGTGGCGCTGACCTGGTTAAATAGAAAAATACAACATTTACAGATTTAAAAATTGCTTAAAATTGACCCAAAATTTAAAAAATCATAGAAAATAAAAAACTCATTACCAAATTGCAAATAAAGGCTTGTTATATTTGTCTTTTCGAGTGGAATCTAATAAATGCAAAACCTCCAATTTTTATTAGGTAGTTTGAGTTTAATTTAGGTTTTAGTAAAAATCAAATTTCATTAATTAATCCAAAAATATTAATCAAATTGATTTGAAACTTTTAGGGATTGAAATTGATGTTAAAATATACATACCATAAAAATTTTAAGTTAAAATAATGAATGGATTAAAAATTACTGAATTTCAAAGTTCAAATACTTGATTTTAGAAAATAATTAATTTAAAAATCTAAAAAATTATAAAAAATCATTAAAATATTCTAAATCACTTTAATTATCATCAAACAATCCTAAGAAAATAACATAACTTTTCGAAGCCTTATACCTAAAAAAGGGATTTAATAAATTACCAAAAAAAAAATCTAATTGAATAAATTAAAGTTAAATTCTAATAAATTAAATGTCAAATTAAAATCATGAATAAAATATCATTTGACTTCATATTAGAACTTTTATCTCTCATTTTGATTAACTCTAAAATCAAATCAAATGAGTATCACATAATCCTCAAATCAAAATTAATCCAAATTAAATGTAAACCTAAAATTAATTATGTGAAAACCAACTTAAGTATTAAGTAAACTCTAAATTGAACTTAACTAAATAAGTGTAAATCATCAATCATTAATTGAATCATTAATTAAAAATTAATCATGCCATATCAAATCAAATTAGTAAATATAATCAATAAAAAAATCAATCATTAGTAAATTTAATTAAGATTTGATTATCCTTTTTATTTAGCCTAAACTAAATTAATTATGATTGATCTTTAATTAGGTTAGTCATCTAAGCTAAACATTTAATAAAATCAATTACAATAGATTAAATTTATAGTTAATTAAAACCTTAATTAAAATCAACTATTGAATAAGCTTAAAATTAACCAATCACTACCAATCTAAAATGAGTCAACCTTTTAACCAAATCAATCATGATTAACTCAACTAATCATGCATTAGATTATGTTTATGCTTCAATTAGGCAAGATAAACATCAAATTAAGCCATAAATAACTATTTAATTTTGGGTTAATTTAATTGATCATTCAACAAATTAAGCTCTTAATTAAGTTCTTAATCAAATTAATTGCTTAATAAGATAAAGACTTAATTAATCACGAATCTTATGTTAATTTAATCATCCAACCAAATTAAAACTTAATTAATCCTTCAACTAAGATAGATCTTTTAATCAAATTGATGGTGTCACATTAGTTAATTAATTATTTAAATGAAACTAAAATTAAATTAAATAAGTCAGAAAAGACTTAAAGAAAATTAAACTCAATTTGGATAAAATAATTCAAACAAAGTAGACTAAGACAACCAATAATCAAACCACAATTATTAAGATCAATTAATCAATATAATCAAGGGCACCAAATTAATCATTCATCATACTTTAATTAAATTCAGATATTTATAGATTAATCAAATCGACCATGCAACATAATCAACTAATCTTCAAATAAATTAAAAATTTAATCAAGAACATTCAATAATCATTTTTCAAATCTTAACTAAGCTTTATCTAGGTTTATCATTAAATCATTTAGTTTGGAATGAAACTAATCAAACTCTTAATTACATAAGTTCACATTTCCATCTATAAATAATCAACTTAGTTAACTATACAAATCAAACTAATCTAATTAAACCTATATCAAGCTTTGAATCTTAATGGTATAAAACCACTTAATAACTTAAAATTATATTGAATATTGATTAAGCATTAAACTTTAAATCAAATTGATCATAAATCAAACTCATCTTAGCTAATCATTTAATATTAATCAAATTAAATCAAATGAAGTTAAGGTAAACTTAATCAATTCAATATATAACCAAATCAGATCTAATTCAATCCATTTGAATAAGATAACTTAAATATATAAACCTAAGAACTGAATTAAATATGAACTCATAATTAAAATATTAAATGAAATTCAATGAACATAATAGACGAATGAAGTCAAATGAAACTCTAATTATAAATAATCAAGTTTAATTGAAATCAAAATAGGCATTTAATTTACTTAATCTAATCAAACAAAATAATAATAATAATAATAATAATAATAATAATAATAATAATAATAATAATAATAATAATAATATATAATAATAATAATAATAATAATAATAATAATAATAATAATAATAATAATAATAATAATAATATAATAATAATAAGAATAAATCTAATCAAATAAAAAAATATAAAGTTAAATAATAAACTCCATGTTATTAAATCATTTTCAATTATTATCAATTTCAAAGAACACTAAAAATACATCAATCAATATAAAACTTAAACGAATCTAACAAATCAATTAAACAAAAATAAAAGATCAATTAAATTAAACCAAATAATCATGAAACTATAATTAATACAAATTAATAAAATCCAATAAAGCCATTCATTAACTCATTAATAAAAGGAATAATTTAATCAATCGATCTTTAAATTAAAATTGTAAATTGAGTTAGAACCTTGATTAAATCAAATAAATCCTAGTCAAATCATCTAAACTAAATCAAACATAACTAAAGTAAATTAACTAATCATTAAACAAAATCAAACATAACTAGACTAAACTAAATAATCAATAAACCAAATCAAACAGTTTAAAATATTTAAACTTAACAAATAATCAAATTAAATTCAATAAAATGAATAAATTATAACTTGAACCTTAAATAAATAAATAAAATTAATCAAGCTAAAAAATATATGAAATTGAATAATCACAATAAATCTTTTTATACCTTAATCAAATTAAATAAACAAAAAAATTATGACCTCTAAGTCATCAAATCACATCCAATTACTCTCAATTTCAAACAATATCAAAATAAAACAATCAACATAAAACCCAAACAAAACAAATAAGCCTATTAAACTATGATAAGGAATTAATTAAACTAAATTAAATTGATCTTTAAACCAAAAATGATCAATATATAAACTAAATGACTAAATTTAAGGAATTAAACCCTTAATTGGAATTCAAATAAAAGAGCATATTAAACTTCAATTAAATCATAAGTTAATTGGAATACATTCACCAATCCAAATCAAGTTTAAGTTAAACGATAAGATTAATAAATATAAATAACATTGAAATAATCTAATCAACATTAATCGTATAAAGTTAAAATCTCAAATTGAAACCCAAAGAAAGAAATCGATATTAATTTAAAGGATATTGAATCATCAAAATTTAATCAAATCAAACTAAAATCTAATGAATCCAAAGTAATCAATCAAAATACATGAAGTTAAACAAACTCAAAATCCAAAACAAATAAATAAATAAACATTAATCAAATCAAATCAATTCAACTAAATCATTCAAGTAAATGGATTAATTAAGATACATAGGATAAATTTTCACCAAGTGAAAATTTCATTAGATTTGGTTATGTTCATACTAGAATTTATTCTATTCATCATTCTTTAAAATCTAAATTAAACTTCAGCACAAAAGTAAACCTAAAATTAGAATAAAATCAAAATCAATTAAATTATTTAAATCAAAACCATCAAATGGTAAAAATAAACAAATTCTGAATCCAAATCAAATTTAAAATGAAACAAAGCCCAGAACGGACTTGCCACACAAGCCTTATTTTAATACATTAGAATACTAGGTCATCGACCCTAAAATTAGGGTAGGCCGATGTGTTGATGTGATGTGATACTTTTTCTTATTTTGTGGTGTACTGTTTTAAACTAGATGGCTAGGATTGTTTACTAGCTAGTATGGATGTTAGGGATTCTTTTAGGCTAACACTATTTTTTTTGCGGAGGTTGTACTTAAAGGGACCACTATAATAAATATAAAATAAATGTCTTTAGGTGCTACTTAAGTCCCTAAGCATAGCCTAATGGATAGGGCTTGGCAAATCGATGCTAAGCTCGTATGTTTGAAATATAAACTGCTAGTATGTCATATGTTTATCCTAATGTCTGTTTTGCAGGGTTTATAATTTTATTTTGGAATTTTTAAATATAATTTGAGCCTATAAATAGGTTATAATCTATGGGATTTATGGTTAGTAGGAGTTGATTGTATCCATCTAGTGGTTTCAGTGGAGCCTAAGGAGGTCCCTAAAAAAGGTGATGATCCTGAAGTTGATAAAGACCCCATAGATCAAACTTTTAGTTCTAGGTTTTTTATATGCCACTTTTCTTTTCTAGGGTATATAGAACGCACAGCCTATTTTATTTATTTAAATTTAGCTTGATTTATTTTGGGTGTGCAATAGAACTACATGCTTTTCATAGGTTTAGTTATATGATTGTTGTATTTTGCAAAGCTGAAGCGTTAGTTCTTAGAAAAATTAAATTTTCTACTCCAATTAATAATTTTAAATAAATTTCAATCAATTTATAACCTTACTCTAAAGTCTATGATCTCAATTAATAAATAAAAGATTTAGTAACCCCTAAGTTGAATGGTTGTATGTTTTAACATCATGCATACATATTATTTCACTCTTGTAAATAGGGGTCTCCATTTTTTGCATAATAAGAGACATGCTTGACCCTATGAGAAGTCCTTGTAGTGGAGATCACCTTTTCTATTTGATTTAGACCATAATTGATTTTCATCATGCATTTAGGCATAAACCTTTCCAAGCCTGAGTCCAAAAATGGTGAGTAAAAATGAATAAAATGTTATAAATTTTATTACATTAGTCTAAGTCATGGAATGCATACCACACATGATCTAGTTTCTTTGAGAGCGAGTTTAAGCTCTTGACTTTCTTAAACATAACAGTCCAGCTATCTTACTTATATAAGATTGGCTTACATGATTTCAAATCGCTTAGGTTGTGTTAGTGGCAACCCCTTTGTGGAGGGATAGGTTTATTTTCTCATGTGAGGAAAAAAATTGATAATTCCTTAATTTATAAAAATTAGACGATGTCGAACCTCTGGCTTATGTCAAAAGTACTTTTAGACTCAGGTTCTGAAGCATCTAATTGGAATAAGTCTTCGAATTTTAGATATTTCTATAATTTTGTGCTACTAGTATCTAAGTCTTAAATTTCTAATAAAATGTCAACTCAGAATTCTAAATAATCTCAATTTCAAAAATATCAAACCCAATAATATGATAGATGATATGCTTATTGGGTTTCTTAGTATCCAAAAGCATTTTCTACTCAATCCCATTTTGCTTCGATAAGAACTCTTTCCCTTGAAACATTCCCTTTTGAACTTATAAATTAACCATCCTTTTAAGATAATCTTTGAAATCCATAGAGATATAAGTCAATTTCTTTAATCGAGAGTATTCTTTGGAGGAAGTTTTTTTCCTTCTAAAATGTAATTAACTATAGGAGCTTTCCCTTATAGGGAACTGCAAACTCTGTAATAAAATAAACCTTGTTTTACCTCTCCATATAGTTCAGAGGAAGAATGTCTGGTATATCGAAGACCCATCAGTCTTAGGAGTCTTTAAGTAATCGAATCGATTATAAGGTAATATTTTATCTTTCGATATAACATATTTATCCATTAATGACGTATTTGATTACCTAAATAAGTACCCTCGAGATCTGCATGGTGTTCCAAATAAAATTCCCACAAGTATTTTATTTGTAATAATTTTTTAAAAGTTTTGAGCCATTTGAAGCAATTTTTAAATTAAACAAAATCTCATTTTTCTACTTAACACAGCCATCACAGACTAAGCAGCATTTTTCGTGTTTCACCACACTATTGGTCTACAATGAATCCTACGTGGCTAGTGGCAGGATGTGGGATTAATCTTTACAATTCAATCAAACATTGGATGGCTTGGATTAATCCAATGATCTTAAATTAGATAAATCAAATTAATAGTCCAATTAGATAGGGATCATTGATTCTAATTGCATAGAATGGACAATGGGGAGACCTTCTCCTTCTTTGCCAGTGAGAGCCATGAGACGTTTGTGATTCGGGGCCTAAATCTATCGATTTAGGTCATGATTTCATGGTTTATCAATTTGACACAAATGAGTCAAGTTTGGTCAAATGATTTGCTTGATCAATTTCAGCATTGATTAGATTTCAATCATGTCTAATGATTTGTTTGGAGTGATTGGGTTGCTTGTTTGTAATCGAATTGGATCAATTTTGATTTTATCCCAAATTGGCTCATTTGGGTTCATTTGTGTTAAATTAGGCTCAAGGGAGGGTTCAGCTGAGTTCAATTGTGTGTTTAAAATAAATTGATTGATCAATTTGATTTAATTTCAATTTAAATTAGTTTTGCCTCAATATAGACAATTTGGGTCTATTTCGATCATGTGAGCCAATTGGTCAAATTTGGCATGGGTTATGTTCAATAGTGTATGCATGATGATTTCATGGCTTTAGGAAAGGTCATTTTGAATTAATTTTGATTTAATTTATAGAGTCAATATGACCCAAATGTGTTAAGTTGGCCTAAGTGAGCCAATTAGCCAAATTAAGCTTCAATAGGCTCCAAAGGGAGGTGTTTAATATTCTATATTTGATCCCTTAAAGATAGCATTATGCATGGCCATTTTATTAGAGTAGTTATATTACCATATACATGTTATCCAATGACATTTATAGCATGAATCTATAATAGTTATTTTCATAATATATTTTCATTATTAATAATATTCTCTTTTATTAATTTTCTTTTATTATTTTGCCTATATATACATATGCTTATACTAATTCTAGAATCAATAAACTAAAACTATAACCATTATATAATATTTGATTGCTCTTTCGGCCATCGTGAACGTTCAAAGATCGTTGAAAATCTTATATTTAAATGGAAAAAAATTGAAAACTAAGGAATATGTAATAGATATTCCTAGAGTTATAATTGTAATATAACATTATTACTTTGGATTTTTTTTTATTATATGTTCCTTCATTGATCACTTATTTTACCTATATATATATAGACAAGATTGCAATAAAAGTAAAAAAAATGTATTCCATACAATTGTGCATAGCACCAATGAGTGTTCAAGCCTACATGTCATAATGACCTAAACACAGGGGAAATGACACCTACAGACAAACTTTTATATTTAAATTTATTATTGCCTCCATTTTTATTTAGTATAAACTCTCACATAATACATTATTAGTCTAATAAACATCACACTAACATCCAATTTACAAACATACATAGCAATAATGTATTAGCCAAACCTATCTTTAAGATTAGTGATTTATCTATCTAGTGCATAAAAAAGTTATTGTGGTATGATAAAGCTATGCTTTAATGTTTATAGAATGAAGTTTAATTTATTACTAATGGTTAATTGTAATTTAAATGATTAATGATTTGAAAGAAAATTTTAAAATTATAGATTTGAGTATAAGTTAAATTTTTAAAGAATATAAAGAGTGATAGACCCTACTTGGGATGAAGCCCACTAATCTTTATACTTACTTCTAATAAGACCTAAGCAATGTTGCATTTAATAATATTTAGTTGACTTAGAGCAATGAATTTTTATTAAACCCTAAATTAGAAGCAAACTTAAGTGATATTATGACCCTTATAAAACATATCATAGAATTGAGAGATTAAGCAAGAAATTTGTTCATGATGTTCACCAAATCCTTTTAATCTAAACATCATTCATTTTAAATATTGTATTATTTTATATTTTAAGAAAATATTCTATTTTTATTTGAAATAAATCATTTATATGAATAATTCATAAATTAAAATGTTTTTAAGACCCATGATTTAAAAATAATTGTAATCATTACCATCAGCAAAGGACAGAGGACCTAGCTAGGTTTCAGCACAATTTGATGCTTTACATGTCATTTTTAGTCCACCACCATCTGATGAGGGCCCTTCTAGATTTTAGGTTTTTCTTTTCCTTTTCTCATGTGCTACATCATGTGTTAGTTTTTTTAGCATTTAATATAATGTGTTATATATATATGTATCTATATATATATATATATGACCTATGATTAAAAACTAATTGTTCATTTACAAAGATTATTTAAAACATATCTATTTACCAAATTAACTAAACAAACACATACAAATTAATTATAGGATAGCTAAATCTCATGAATGGCTTCTCTCAACTCACTAATCCCAAGCTTGAACAGATGATCATAAGTTCATTTAAGTTTAATTAAGTTTGTTTATGAGATTCTTAGTTACAATGATTACTGTAGAGGAGGCTAAACTTAGCCTACAATTATCCCATGAAAGTTTATCCCTTAAGTGGTTTAAATCCCCAAAATCTAATTTTTATGATTCATTAAGATTTAATAACTAATCTCAAAGAGACTCAAAATTGAAATAATCATGAAATATAAGCCTAAAATTTCTATGAAATATTTGAAAGATGCATAATGATAAATAAAACAAGTTCTAAAAAAATTTCAACTCATTTGAGCAAAAATTTTATGACTAATTAAATTAATGAGAAGAACTCCATTTAAATAATTACTCTCAAAATACCTAAAATCATTTGGGATTTTTGATTTCATTAAAATTTTTTTATTAGCTGAGCATAAAGAGGGGTCATTTACATTTAAATATATATATATATATATATATATATATATATATATATATATATATATATATATATATATATATATATATATATATATATATATATATATATATATACATATATAAATAGTCATAAATTTTTTAAGTTTTAGGCTACTTAATGAATTACCAATGATTAATTAACCTAATTAATGCTAAATTTAAAATTTAACTAAAACCAGAGGCCTTAATTATTTTTTCTCAATATTTTTTATGTTAAGCAAGTGTTTTTGAATACCAAAACACCAATTTAGGGATTTATATAATTTTTAAAATTTAACAATTGGATTAATTATGTCATTAAGAATCTAAATATGCAACTATAATCCATTCATCAAAATAACATGAGAATAATATGGAAGATAGAGAACAATGTTAGAATATATATATATATATATATATATATATATATATATATATGAAAAGTCCAAGCCATTTGATCGAGTAATTTAGAATTAATTTCAAAATTAATGATTTCAAACAAACCCTAATTACTCTCAGCTAATGAACAAAAGTTAAGGCTTATATTTTTCTTTGACTATCCTCTATTTATTGGATCTAAAGGGTATATTTAAATTATTAAAATTTTTTATAATAGTTATGATTTTTAGTGAGCTTAATTAATTCATTTAGGGCCTCTCATGCTAATTTTAATAATTTTTATATCAATTAATTTATCTAAATTATCCTATTATGGTTTAGAAATCATATTTTCTAATCTAGAGCTTCAATTAGCTTGAAATTGTAACGGTGAGTGGGCCTCAATATCAAATTGTTATTCTAAAAATTTTAACTCAATTAAGCATGTGATTTAAGATTAATTAAAGAATTAATATTTTTAATAAAATTCAAATTAACCCCAAAATAGATGACAAATTTTGGGGATTCTTATGCCACTAGATTCCTCTTGGAATATTGATTCCAAACTGAAGTCATTTGCATTTTTTGTTTTAATGGTTGATTTCATATAAAATTTTAAAGTTCTGACTAATTATTGTGATTAATTAATATTTAATTAGATCTTAATTTGAGAATTTTGTGCTTTAGTGTGATTTAAAGATGTTAATTACTTTTCTTAAGTTTCTTGATGCTTATTGAAGTGTTTGAATCATTAAAAAGAATTTCTAAATTTTTTTAATTTTGAATCAATTATTTATTTAAAATTAGCTATAAAACTTTGAAAATAAATAACCATAAATCCATTAAGCGGTTTTGCTTTTTTTTTTTTTTTGAAGTTTTGAGGCATTTCTAGTAATTTTTAAATTAAACAAAATCTAATTTTGCTACTTTACACAGCCAGCACTAACTAGGCAGCATTTTTCGTGTTTCGCCACACTATTGGTCTACAAAGGATCCTACGTGGCTGGTGGCAGGATGTGGGATTAATCTTTACTATTTGATCAAAGATTGGATGGCTTGGATTATTCCCATGACCCTAAAGCAGATAAATCAAATTAATAGTCTAATTAGATCGTGATCGTTGATTCTAATTGCATAGAATAGACAGCGGGAAGACCTTCTCCTTCTTCGCCATTGAGATCCGTGAGACATTCATGATTCGGGGCCTAAATCAGTTGATTTAGGCCATGGTTTCATGGTTTATCAATTCAGCTCAAATGAGTCAACTTTGGTCAAATTATTGGTTTGATCAATTTTGACATTGATTAGATTTCAATCATGTTTAATGATTTGTTTGGAGTGATTGGGTTGGTTGATTGCAATTGATTTAGATCAATTTTGATATTACCCCAAAATGGCTCATTTGGGTTAATTTGTGTTAAATTAGGCTCAAGGAAGGGTTGAGCTGAGTTCAACTATGTATTTAAAATAATTTGAGTGATCAATTTGATTTAATTTCAATTTAATTTAGTTTTGGCTCAATATAGACCAATTGGGTCACTTGATCAATTGACCCAATTGGTCAAATTATGTTTCAATTTGGCATGGGTTATGTTCAATGGTGTATGCATGATGATTTCAAGCTTTAAGCAAGGTCAATTTGAATTAATTTTGATTTAATTTATATTTGACTCAATATGACCCAAATGTGTTAAGTTGGCTTAAGTGAGCCAATTAGCCAAATTAAGCTTCAATTAGGCTCCAAAGGGAGGTGTTTGACATTATGGGGATATTTGATCCCTTTAAAATAGGATTATGCATTACCATTTTTATTAGAGTTGTTATATTATCATATACATGTTATCCAATGACATTTATAGTATGAATCTATAATAGTTATTTTCATAATATATTTTCATTATTAATAATATTTACTATTATTAATAATATTTACTATTATTAATTTTCTTTTATTATTTTATTATTTTATTATTTTGCCTATATATAAATATGCTTATACTAATCCTAGAATCAAGAAACTAAAACTATTGCCATTATATAATGTTTGATTGCTCTTTCATCCATCGTGAACGTTTAAAGAGCGTTGATAATCTTATATTTAAAAGAAAAAAAAATTGAAAACTAAGGAATATGTAACAGGGATTCCTTGAGTTATGATAGTAATATAATATTATTACTTTGGATTATTTTTTATATGTTTCTTCATTGATCATTTATTTTACCTATATATATATATATATATATATATATATATATATATATATATATATATATATATATATATATATATATATATATACACACACACACACACACACACACACACACACACACACAAGATAGCAATAGAAGTAAAAAAAAAATGTAATTTTTTATTTGCTATTTTTTCATCTCTTTAATAAATATTTAATAATTATATTTAATTTTTTTACTATTTTTTCTTTTTATTTAGGCACACACACACAACATCCAAATCAAATTTCAAACCACACCAAGAAAAAAAAAAACAATACAAACTAAAGCCATACACAACACTTCAATCACCATTGACTGTAACAGTTTAGTACAACCACCACTCTATTGAATTGTCCCAAATAGGGATTGGCGGCAAGTTGGGCAGGTGACTTGGGTCATAAGCCATTGCTCGGCGCAAAGCATGTGGAAGCTATGCCCACACTTGGAGAGCAATCAAACATGTTCTCCAGGCACAAATTTGTCTAGACATATAGCACACTCCAAATTATCGATTTCCAAGTTGAGATCAGTAAAGTAAACCACTATTGGTAGCTTTTGAATCTTGCGACGAACCAAAGAGTTTAAACCGATGGAGCACATGAGGAGACAGAGGATGAGGAGGAGGCAAAGGAAGACTATGAGCATCACGATAATGTTGGTAGAAAAGTGGGTGGCATTGGAGTCGGAAGGGCTGTTGGTGGCTTGGAGGAGGAACCGGCTAGTGGAGTTGGTCATGGAAGACATACTTGAGAGAGGGGGTTTATATATGAGCCAACAATCAAAGTATATTAAAGAGAATACATATTATAAAAAATTATACATAAGAGTCAAAGAACTTTCAACTAAACCTATTGCTCTCCATGTCAACCAGTGCCAACTTCCTCAATAACAAAAAAAAAAATGGTAACTATAATACATATATGAATATGCAATGCAAATTAAAAAAAAAATTCTACGATTCAAATAATAAATTAAAATAAAGAGACGACATGAGAAAACTAAACTAAAACTCAAGACTAAAACGAAATCTCCAAGCTATTAAAGGTTGTAATCCTCTAATCGGAGAATTATAAGAGAGCTTAAGAATTGTGATTTGTAATCCTCTATTCAATTATTTTATGGGGAAAATGATTTTTTTTAACGATAGGTCGAGACAGTCTTCCAAATATAAATTCTAAAAAATGCATGAGAATTAAGATCATTAACATCCCAAGATGCCCTTATTGTGTGAGGGCAGCTCGAACAAAGGAGAATTTTTTTTAAAATGGAACTATATATATCATTAACATCCCAAGTTACAATTTTTTTTTTATTGCCGAATTTGACACTGGTTGACATGGAGAGCAATAGGTTTAGTTAAAAGTTTTATGACTCATAATGTATAATTTTTTATAGTAAGTATTCTCTTTGCTATACTTTGATTGTTGGCTCATATATAAATCCCCTCTCTCAGGTGCGTCTTCCATGGCCAACTCCACTAGCAGGTTCCTCTTCCAAGCCACCTTCAGCCCTTCCGACTCCACTGCCACCCACTTTTCTACCAACGTTGTCGTGATGCTCATAGCCTTCCTTTTCCTCCTCATCTTTCTTTGTCTCTTCATGTGCTCCATCGATTTAAACTCTTTGGTTCGTTGTGCCCTCCGTCGTCGCAAGATTCAAAAGCTCCCAATAGTGGTTTACTCTACTAATCTCAACTTGGAAACATTTGATTTGGAGTGTGCTATATGTCTAGACAATATTGTGATGGGAGAACATGTTCGATTGCTCCTCAACTATGGGCATAGCTTCCACATGCTTTGCGTCGACCAATGGCTAAAGTCACCTACCTAATCCCCATTTGAGACCATTCAATAGGGTGATAGTTGTACTGAACTGGTCAATTAATTGAAGTGTTGTATGGTATTTGATTTTTTTTTTGTTCTTGGTGTGGTTTGGAATTTGGTTTGGATATTGTGTGCGCCTAAATGAAAAGAAAAAATAGTTTAAAAAAATTAAATGCTATTATTACATATTTATTAACGAGATGAAAAAATTTAAAAAATAAATACATTTTTTTACTTCTATTACAATCTTGTCTACATATATAGGTAAAATAAGTGATCAATGAAGAAATATATAATAATAAAATATCCAAAATAATAATGTTATATTAACTCAAGGAATTCCTAGTATAAAAATATATATATATATATATATATATATATATATATATATATATATATACACACACACACATTTTATCTTAATTTCTTCAATTGTATTTAAATAGTTAATATTTTATTATTTCATACTATAATTAATAGAAAATATCATCTCTATTTAATTATTGTTGACATTAATATCCCAATCTAGCGAATAGTTTGGCTATGCCAATTTACACTTATTTTCTTTTCATTTTCATGAGAATTTTATGAAGATGGTTTCAAATGTCATCATTTTAAATTTAGGGTTTCAAACGAATATTTTATTATTTCATACTCTACTAAGATGTTTTCACTCTAATTCTATTAAGAAATTTCTTGGGATTCAAATTCAACCGATACAATATTTTTAGCTCATTATATTCAATGAAATGAAATCATCTAATTTGATTTTGTTCTGAAAGGCATAACAAAATAGTAAAATATCGAGATATTTATATATAATAATCAAAATAATTACTGTCATAGAAAATTAACGCTTATCTATTTTTAAGGTTATTGTGCAATGTTCTTAAAATCAATTGGATCATGAATCAAAAGAAGAGGAGGTTCAATATTCAAGTAGGGAGGAACTAAATAATATGTTAAGTATCAACCCTATTATTCACCCTTAGGGTGAATATTTTGAATATATGGCAAAGGGATGCAAGCAACTTAGGCCTCGTTTGGCACTGCATTACGCCGGCAATATGGTTCAAATCGCACTGCTCAGGCATTTGGCAAATTAAGTTGCATTTTCAATCTAATCTAATTAGGTGCGGTGACAGCTAGAAAGTTACGATTTAACTTTTTGAAAATAAAAAAATTGCAGCACTCACCTCTGCTTCTTAAATAATAACTTCTTCTACAGTAGCTCCACCATTATTTTTTCAAATAGCCAAATAATCCCTTAAATAAATTAGAAAGAGGATTGTGAGAAGAATGTAACGCTACCTTGCTACCTTAACAAGGGACTCTTGCAAACTTGAAAACCTAAACATCACCCATGCACTGAATTTCTCATCTTTATAGTTAGAATGGATTACTTACATAGGTACAAAAAACTCATGCTTTAGCACCTAGCGTAACAACTCCTAGTGCAACAACAAGTACTTGCTTAACTTGGGGAGGTGGTGAGTTAGTAATAGTGGGCGATAAAGTTGCTTTGTTACCTATCTTATTTTTTATTGCAGATTTTTTGGTTCATTACATTCATGCATTTATTCATGTGACTATATTGATCCTACTGAAGGGTGTTCCTATTTGCTTGCAGTTCCTGTTTGATACATGATAAAGCAAATCTTGGTTTTTGTTTCCATTATGATGGACCTAGTATGGGGTGACAAGAGAAGTATAGGATCATGTATTCTTAGGTCTATTCTGGATGTACAATGCAATTTTGGTAGTAATTTTCAGTTTCAGTTGGAAAATGCAATTGGATGTTTGGGGTACTATAAGTGATCATGGAGTAGTCACTCATATCACAGGAGGGAACTTTGCACAGAGTTCCATTACTCTTAATGGATGGCTACGAGATTTCTTATGGGCATAGGCATCTCAAGTAATTTAGTCTTATGGTTCTTGATAATATCCATATGGTCTTTTTTTCTTAGGTGCTCATTTTGTCTAGGCTTTTAGTTTCATGTTTCTATTTAGTGGCCATGGTTATTGATAAGAACTCATTGAATCTATCATTTGGGCTCATAGAAAATGAAAAGTGGCTCCTGCTACCCAGCCTAAAGCCTTGAGTATTGTATAAGGATTTGCTGTAGGCGTAACCCATTACCTTTTAGGTGGAATTGCCACAAGATGGGCATTCTTCTTAGCAAGAATTCTTGTTGTAGGATAATGGCTAGGAGGATTTGAAAGGCATTATGACATTAAGAATCCTAAGGTTGAGCCAAGGCTTAGCTCAGGACCCCACTACTTATCGAGGAACAAAAGAATTGAGTACAAAATACCAAATGCAAATGAAAGTAGATCAGTTTTTTTCATTCTCGAGGAAGTGCATATCTTACCCGGATCTTCGCCCATAATGGTCCGGAACAATAGTATCATTGGAGTAAATACATGACTTACTTTCAATATAAATATAAGAAGTCAAGTAGGTCGATTAGTCCGAGTGGAGAGAAAAAAAATGTATGGAACTGAAAATCTTACTTGGAGATATTCATTTTTCTTCTTTAGGTTGTAACAACTTAAACATCAAACCAAATCTTATAAGAACCTTGGTTAGTTTTAATGAATATTTTTTGGCTTGATTGTCCTTAGGACTTAATGTAATTGAGTATGTTATGTTGCAACATTTAATTTTCTCTTTTCAATTATTATTATAAAAATTATTCCATTTGTTTCATATATTCATGTTTTTAAAAAGAAAGAGAGAGAGAGAGAATAAAAAGAATATGATTGCATTTAAGTTGCATGTATTGGAGAAATGTTATTATATGGCATGTCTATTATTACTAATAAATCTCAAATTATTTTTAAAATTATAAATTAATAACGAATAAAAATGTGTGAAGTTTAAGTTAATGTTGGCTATAAATACTTAATAAAATTTTCATTTAGTTATTACTTAAAGATAATAAAGAATTATTTTATTTTTATATTTCATGTGCATGTTTACATATATTTGAGTTGGTAAGTATATAGTCTGGACATCCCGGGAACACAAGGCTTTAAGTAACCCTAAGGAGGTCTTAGATAATCTCACTTTCCTAGTTTAATAATGACACATACTTACTTAATTTCATTTATGCGTATGCATGTTCTAGAATTTGGGATAAAACTTTGCTTTTCATGTCACTAAACTTCATATAAACAAAAGATTTATTTTTATATGAACCTTGCATAATTTCCATTTCTATGCTTGATGATATGTTTACATGTATTTGAATTGACAAGTATATAGTCTAAATATCTTGAGAACACTAGGCTTTAAGTAGGACCAATGATATTTTAGATAGTCTCACTTTCCTGGTTTAACAACGATACATACTTGCTTAAATTTCTAGTACATGTTTGCATATATTTAGTTATGAAATAAAATCTTTCTTTTCTACCAAATTCATGCATTAATGATCATCAAGCGTTAAAAATATGAATATGTATTACATGTACAAATATGTATATTAAATCAAATATTATGAACAAATAAGAAAATAAAAGAAAAATGAATAAGTGTGTATGCTATTGATAATGATAAGAAGTAATATAATGTTAATCACATGATGGCGACTCAATTTCATTAATCCTAAGAAGCCTTTCATGTTTGAATAAGATTCCTTAAATTAATCTGAACTTAAGCTTAATAAAATGTTTATAAGTGGTTCATCAAATAAACTAAACCCATGATAATATACCTTTAGAAGATAACTTAGGATAGGAATGAAGGGGTCAAATCTCTTTCTTCTCTTTATATTAATTAGATGTTCAGTAAGTATCAAAAGAAACAAGAAAGTGTAAATTTAAAACCAGTCAATTTATCGAAAGATTTGAAGTGAAACCATCCTTAATGGTTAATTTAAATAATTCTAGAACTTTAGACAATCATACTCTTAAAGATTAATTAAGAAACATCAAACTAAGCCTTAGCATATATATTAGAATGCTAAGTCACTGATTTTAGTGTTAGTTAGGCCGGTGTATGTTATGATGATGTGTTTTATTTTATGATATAATATTTTATACTGAGTGTTAGGATTGTTTGTACATAGACTGGATGCTAGGTCATCAATAGCCTAATGATAATTTATGCAAGGGATTGTGCTAAAGGGGCCATTGTAATAATAAATAAATATACATAGTTTTGCTTGTAGGTATTGCTTATGCCAACTAAGCATAATCCAATTAGGACAGGTGAGTTTAGTTACTTAGGTGTATGGTGCTAAGTCCAAATATGTGAAGTATAATTGCTTGGCTTGTATATTTATTTAGCTAACATCTATTTTGTAGGTGTAGTTAGATTTCATTTTTTCACAAATATGTAATTTTGTAATAGGATTATGATTAGTGTTATGAACAGTGACTAAAACTCAAAGACTTGGGAGGCCCTATGAAGCCTAGAACAAACTAATCTAAGGAAAAGAAACAAGAGCACAAGATTGAAGACCCTCATAACATTTATTTTAATTATAACATTTAATTATAATTTGAGTTATATAATGGTAGAGCTTGGCTACCCAATTGTATCTGGCTGCACCGACCTTTTATTCTTTTATGAAAGTTTAAATATTTGATTGTTGTGTTTAGTTTGTGCAATAAAAATGACATATTTTTTTTATAGATTTCTTAAAGTGTGATGATTTAATGTGTGGCCTAGATGCGGTAGAGTTTTTAGGAAAAAAATAATTTTTCTATCCTCATTAAATAACTCATAACTAAATTTTAATATAACTTGCAAGCTCATCTTAAAGTCTAGACTCATAATTAAGATAGATAAAAGATTTAGCAACCCTTTAGCTGAATATTGTATGTTATTATACCATATATATCATATTGTGCCGTTCTTGATTAAGGAGGATCTACACTCTTACACGATATGGGATGTGTTTGACCTTTGAGAGAAATCCCTTATAGTGGAGAACACCTCATCTAAGTGATTTGACCCATGACTTAATTTCATAATGTATTTAAGCATAATTATCTTAAGTTTTTGTCCAAAATAAATGTGTCAAAATAATTCAAGATTTGTAAATTTTTAATATTAGTCTAAGTCATGCTTGCATACCAAATATTATATAGTATCTTAGGGAGTGAGTTTGGGACCACAGCCTCCTTCTTAATTAAATAATAGCCTAATTATCTTGCATCTATATATAAGACCGACCTATATGATTTTAAAGCATATGAGGTGTTAGCTAGCAGCCTCTCCAAGTGATTATAAGTCCAGAAAAGTCGAGATGGGTCTATTATCTCTTGTGGAGGTAAACCATTATGCCCCATTTTCTCGATTAGATTTAGGTCGTGCTTCTAGCTTGTGATAGAGCATTTTAGATTTATGTTCTAAGGCTACTTAATTTTTTTTGAGTTATGAGTATAAGTCTTCATCTCTTAGACATTTTCATAATCTTGTGTTGTTAGATTATAAGCCCTAACATTCTAATAAGATTCCAACTTAAAAAAAAAAGTAAATTCTATCTTTTTCTCATTATAGATATATTGAAGCACTAAACTTCCTTATTCTCCTTTGGAATCTATAAATAAGTCATTCTATTTGAACTTTCCTACTTGGTTTCTAAAAGTACCCAATTCTCTGATAGCTTTGAAATCTTTGGAGATATTTATTGACTATTTTAATCAAGAGTGTTTTTTTGGAGATACTTATTGCTACAGTTTAATCATTAAAGTTAGGATATACATTCCTAAACTTTTTGAGAGACTATGTTGGGTCATTTATATGATATATGTAAATTATAAGTGAAACTAATCTTATTTTCAAAATTATTATTTTTTGGATGCTCAAGCATTTCATTTTCATTTCATGTACTTAAATGCTTCCATGTGATTTTTTATAATCATTAATGCTAATCTTACATTTTGAATTTGAAAAATCTCAATTTTTTTTAATTTTGAAAAATAGGTTATTTAAGAGAAAGTAATTTTGGTAGCATATCATTCTATTTCGATATTTAATTAATTTAATTTTGGATTATAATTTCAATTAATTTAGATTAAATCTTCTCATAATAAAAACTTTATTAGAACACAACATTACGCAAGTATACTTAAACTCCTTGGTTGCATTATATATGCATCAAACTAGGAGTATAAAGTCCATTAAAACTTTCATAGTTGTACCTAATTTAATTAATGTAATTTTAACTTCAATTAGAAAATGATTAATTATATTAATTAATCTTATACACACTACTATTTGTGCATACAAGTTAATTGCATAAGTAGATAGCTAGTTCAATGGGGGGAAACACAAGTAATATCTTGGTTCAAGTCACACAACATCAAAGGATCTTGATTATCTTCTTAACTATTTTAGTAACTTGCATAATCAACATCATGCATATTGGTTCATCCTTTTGAGTTAATTATATAGCTTGGTATTGTACTCTCTATCAAGTTAATTCATTTGGCTAATAAGAATTAAATAAATAAATGTATAAGAATTATATGATATGTATGTAAATCATCTTTTTTTTTTTCTATGTAGTTTAGATTTGTCCCAAAAGAACTATGAAAGCCACTTTTTACATAGTTTGTGACTCATAAGAATTTATTTAGGGGGACCATTCCTATAATTCTGGGGATAGTAAATGTGGAGTGAGCGATGTCTAAATATAGATTAGGTTAATCAGATTTTAAAATAAATTGTTAAATTTAATGAAATCAAATATCAATTTTATTTAAAATCTTCTATATATATATATATATTAAAATTCATTAAGAAAAAAAAAATTGTAAAAAGCCGACGTCTTTACTTGATTGATTCTAATATGGCATAAACATGCTTTTAAAGTGGCCAAATAATATAACAATGTGTAAAGAAAGGAGATTAATGTATATTACCTCAAATTTGATTCTAATATGGCATAAACATCCTTATTGAGAGGCCAAATAATATAATTATGTGTAAAGAAAGAAGATTAATGAATATTACCTCCAGTCTAATTTGTACATATGCGTGGGATTTTAACTTAGTCTTATTCTACGAGCTACAACCGTGAAGAGGTTAGCTTATATAGTTGGTTTTTTAGAATGAATTGTGTAGATAGAACAATACCAAGCATTGGGTTGAGAGGACATGAAACCAAGCATTGCATAAAGGCTGCATTTTTATTTTATCGATTCTAATTATAGTGTAATCATGCTTATTATTGCGTGCTGGAAAACCAGTTGCGGTAGAGTAAAAGTTTTCTCCTTAGCTTCGTTGTGAAATCTAGCATGCACACATGTATTTAAAGAGTGAACCAGAAAACTCTAGAATTTTTACGTGAAAAACCTCGAAAAGAGGGAAAAACCACGGGGTTTAGCCCAGTAAAAAGCTTCCACTATGTATCTGTTTCAGAGTACAAGATCTTCCCGATATCGGGATTACATAATTGTGTATGAGAAAGGGACAATAGTTCTTTAATGTAAACAATATTGGCGACGATGTTGGCGATGATGTTGATGGCGAAGTTGGCGACAATGATGACCGTGATAGTGGTGGATGATGAGAACAACATGGTCGACGGCTGGCGAGATCGTGGTGGCGGTGATGGCGGCGGTGATGGTTGGCGTCAGTGGCGGCTGCGATTGTGCTTGGAGGATCTTTAGAGCTCTCTCCTCTCTCTTGCTTGGCCTCCCCTCATATGAGGAATGAGGGCTATTTATAGATTGGAGGAGTGGCGTCTCTGTAAATACATGCAAAATCCGAACCACTCCTCTCCATCGGACGGTTCATGATGATTCCCTTGATCATATGATGTATTTTGTGCATTTGAATGCTCAAATGAAGTCGAATTATAAGATATTTAGCTTGTTGGAACCGGCTCGTCGAGACGCTCGATTTGACTATAAACACTTCATATTTGAGAGCTATTTAGGGATTTTATTAGATATCCCAAAGTTTCCAAGGATATTTTAAGAGCTTGATCTCGACCAGTTTCAACTTCGGATCAGCTTGCTTTTAACATCAAGATTTGTGCTTCGACTAATAGTATTTTAAGTGTCATATCAGTTGCCCCCTATTTTTGGATGACATTATCTCAATCATCTAAAAATATATGTCAATCTTGAAAATAGCAAATTCTTGAAATTTGAGAGTCCATTAACATATTTTGAGAGAAACGGATCTTTATGACTCTGACGATCAGGCCAAATGATGTAGGTATCTGTGTCACGAGATTTTCTGAACCCATCCGGTGCGAATGGGAGCTTCATGAGCCCGAGCGTGGCCTTGGCTATGGCGACAGCAGCGCCTTAGCCGCTGGCGCCATGAGCTGTTGGCGATCGGGTGTGAGCGGAGCCTGAAGAGAACTGATCAGCCAGCTGAAACGGCGCGAGTCGGCGTTTGCGATCCGCGGGCGGTGGTGGAAGATCGGTCGCTGAGCGGCGGGGCGGGTCAGCCTGGAAAGCGTGGTATGACGCGTAGCGGGTGTGGAGCGAGCGAACTGCGGTTGCGCCGCGATCAGGCGTCATGTGGGCGATGGTTCGCCGAATATGGAGCGCGCGGTTTCAGTGCCGGCGGCCCATGCGGTTACGTCCATGGTGCATTGTTGCGCATGAATGGCGAGAGCCTGAGGATTGGCAGCGGCGCTGGCGGCGTCGGAGGAAGCGAGTCTGTGAGGTGTGGCGGCGTCTGGCGAGCGCGAATGCGGTTTTGATTTGTTTCGGCGGTTTTGGTGGTTTTACCCTTTTCCCCTATAAGTCTATAAAATCTCTAGGGGAGTAGGCACCTTCTCTTCGTCTTGAGAGAAGGTCGTTTGGAGGCGATCAGACCCGTAGTTCATATGGTAAGGCTCCTGTTTTTCCTCGAAAGAGGTGTTAACTAACCTCGTCGGACCGACCAGGATCGGAGGTAATCAAGACCCGTAGTTCATCTGAGGCTCGATTTTCCCTCGAAGAGGTGTTAATCTGACCGGCGGGATGAGACGATCAAGACGTAGTTCATACGAGACTTGATTTTCCCTCGAAAGAGGTGTTAACTAACCGTCGGACCGGCCGAGAGATCGGGCGACCAAGACCCGTAGTTCATACCTGAGCTGGTTTTCCCTCGAAAGAGGTGTTAACTTCGTCGGACCGATCGGATCGGGCGATCAAAACCCGTACTTCATAAAGGCTCCGTTTCCCTCGAAAGAGGTGAACTAACTCGTGGACCGAGATCGAATCCGATCACCGGAGACGGTTGACAAAGATGCTCGGATAGTGGCAGCGACATTGGTTGGCGGCAGTGACCATGGTAGTCAGCGAGGATAACGCGATAATTGGTGGAGAGTAACCGGCAGCAGTGGCGTAGCAGCGGGGTAGCAATGAGCGGCGATAGTCGCGGATAGCGGCCCGGCATGGTCGGCGAGATGACCAGCGATGATAGTGATCAGATGCGGCGATGGTCAGCCAGCGGTGACGCGATAGTAGTCAGCCAGCGGTAATCAACGTAATGATAGCGGTGTCAATAAGAATCGGGCGTTAGCCGGCAGCAGTTGGCAAGAGATGCAGTGGTCGCAAGCAATAATCAGCAATTATGCGCCGGTAACGAGATGACCAGCAACGATAGTGGGTAACCAGCGAAATTTAATGATCGGCAGCGGTGGCAGCGGATAGTCAGCAGCGGTCATCAACAGCGAGATTAGCGGCAACGGTATTCAGCGCGGTTCAGCGATGGTTGGCAGCGATGACCGGCAACGATAGTAGCCAGCGAGTGGCCTCAGCGGTGGTAACAAAGCGGTGTAATTCAGCGTAACAATAGCAATCGCATGGCGAGCGTTAATAATGGCGATGCGCCAACGTTAGTCAGCGAGATAACCAGCGATAGTGGTAACCGGCGAAGATTGTCAGCAATGGTCGATAGTAGTAACCGGCAGCAGTAATCAGCAGCCAGTGGCACTGATGGTTAGCGGTGGCGCGTTCAGCAGCAGCGGCAGTAATCGATAGTGACTAACGCGTCAGTAGTCGGCAGATAACCGGCAACGATAGTAGTGGCAGCGAATGCCCGATGGTCAGCCGCGTGGCGATGAGTAATCAGCGTAGCGATATTGGTTGCGGCCGAGTTAATCGGCAGTGGCAACCGCGATGTAGTCAACGGCAGCGCGTCAGTCAGCCGGATAGCCGGCGAAGATAGTGGTGACGCGGTTGGCAGCGATGTGCGGCATGCGAACAGCAGTAGTCGGAAAGCGGACCGACCTGATGGTTGGCGCGGATGGTCGGTAATGATGAACGGCCGTGGAGATCTTTGACCTATCAGGTTGTTTGTCGAGTGTGACGATGGCATTAAATGGAAGGTTGAATTGATCAGCGAGATTTTTTACCCATCGAGGTTGTTTGTCGAGTGTGACTCGATGACGTTAACCTATGTGGAAGAGGTTGCATTGAATTCACTGAGGATTTTGACCCATCCGAGGTTGTTTGTCAGAGTATTACTCGATGACGTTAACCTGTATGGAAGAGGTTGAATTGAATCCGTTGAGGATTTTGACCCATCCGAGGTTGTTTGTCAGAGTGTTACCCGATGATGTTAACCTGTGTGGAAGAGGTTGAATTGAATCCGCTGAGAATTTTGACCTATCCGAGGTTGTTTGTCAGGGTGTTACCCGATGACGTTAACCTGTATGGAAGAGGTCGAATTGAATCCGCTGAGAATTTTGACCCATCTGAGGTTGTTTGTCAAGAGTGTTACCTGATGATGTTAACCTGTGTGGAAAGGGTTGAATTGAATTCGCTGAGGATTTTGACCCATCCGAGGTTGTTTGTCAGAGTGTTACTCGATAACGTTAACCTGTATGGAAGAGGTTGAATTGAATCCGTTGATTTTGACCTATCGAGGTTGTTTGTCGGGTGTTACCTGGCGTTAACTGTATGGAAGAGGTCGAATTGAATCCGCTAAGGATTTTTAACCCGTCCGAGGTTGTTTGTCAGAGTGTTGCCCGATGATGTTAACCTGTATGGAAGAGGTTGTAGGAAGTCCATCGAGGACCTTTGACCTATCCTAGGTTGTTTGTCAAAGTGTTACCCGATGACGTTAACCTGTATGGAAGAGGTCATGGGAAGTCCACCAAGAACCTTTGACCTATCCTAGGTTGTTTGTCAGAGTGTTACCCAATGACATTAACCTATATGGAAGAGATCGAATTAAAACATCCGTTTGTGGTTGTAGCCAAAGTTGCTCCTTAACCTTGGTCTCGTTTTTCCATGAGTATGAGTGAAAAAACATAATTTGCAAAGCTATATCTCTTCTCAATGTTGAAATATCCTCCAACTTTGACTTGTTTCTTGGGATGGTAATCGATTAGATGCTTAACATGGGTGATCTTCTGAGATTAAGAGTTACCCCCTAGTTTCGACGATCAAGGAACTAAGTTTGATGAATCTTCATTCTTCGCTTGCGCTCCTTAAAAGCTTGAAATGCTACATCTCAATGGTGGTTTTGATCTTGTTGGGAACTTGGTCACTATACAAGATGATATAATGAGAATCAGTTTTCCACAGACGGCGCCAAACTGTTGTGTGCTGGAAAACCAGTTGCGGTAGAGTAAAAGTTTTTTCCTTAGCTTCGTTGTGAAATCCAGCACACAGAGATATTTAAAGTGAACCTCAGAATTTTTTCGTGGAAAACCTCGAAAGAGGGAAAAACCACCGGGGCTAGCCCGATAAAAGCTTCTATGTATCATTTGAGTACAAGATCTTCCCTCGGGATTACAATTGTGTATGAGAAAGGGACAGATTCTTAGTAATAGACAATGTTGACGGCGATGTTGACGGCGAAGTTGGCGGCATGATGACGATAGTGGTGGGTGATGACCAACAACGATGATTAACGGCGGCGAGGATGATGGTGGCGGCGATGGTGGTGTGGGGCGGCAGGTCAGTGGCGACGGTGTGCTTGGAGGATCTTTAGAGCTCTCTCCTCTCTTGCTTGGCCTCCTTTTCTTCACTTGGACCCCTCATATGAGGAATGAGGCTATATTATAGATTGGAGGAGTGGCGTCTCTGTAAATACAAAATCAACCACTCCTCTCCATGACGGTTCATGATGATTCCCTTGATCATATGATGTATTTTGTGCATTTGAATGCTCAAATGAAGTCAGAATCATAAGATATTTTGCTTGTTGGAACCGGCTCGTCGAGACGCTCGATTTGACTATAAACACTTCATATTTGAGAGCTATTTAGGGATTTAACTAATATCCCAAAGTTTCCAAGGATATTTTAAGAGCTTGATCTCGACGGTTTCAACTTGATCAGCTTGCTTTTAACATCAAGATTCGTGCTTCGACTAATAGTATTTTAAGTGTCATATAACTTATAAATAAGCAATTCAATAGAGCAATAAAATAAATGTTTAATAAATGAGAATATTCTCAATAATAGCTACTATAGTTTCCAATTGTATTACATATATATATATATATATATATATATATATATATATATATATATATATATATAAGGATATATATATATTTTTTGATATATATTTTTTGCATAAATGCTTGGGATCAAAATACTACATAATATGATGTTGTTATTTTTATGTCACAAGAAATATAAATATTCTTCCAAATTTTGATTTAGTAAGTTTTAATACTAAATTATCATGAATTCTAAATTATTTAGTTTTTCTTTTTGACTTGTCATCTAGAAATAAATTCACAATTTGGAGTTTTTTAAACTTAGTTACTAATATTTTTTAATTAGTTGACTAAAAGTTAACACATTGAGAAAAAAATTAACAAACTTTGGCCATGCCATTTATTATTATTATTTTGAAAGCAGATCAAATAGAATTGTCTTAATATATAATTAAATTTAAAACATGAGGCTGTATTGCCTAATAGATAAGTTAATAAAACATTGAAGTTTGAATCTAACAAAAATTTAAATAAAATTAATTTTATAGTTATGAAATTTAATTTATGAAAATTGTAATATAATTTGTAATTAATTTGGTTTATATTCAACTATTTTAAAATAAATTTAACAATTATAAAGTTCCATAATATGATATTTAAATAAAAATATTCTATAATTTTGAAATGAATACTTAGCTTGAATTTACAACATAAAAACAATCGCTTATATACAAAAGTATAATTGTTTGTGTCTTTATAGTTGGTACTCTTTATCGCTGTAATGCCATCAAGACTTCAAAGAGTGCGGTGGACGAACCACTTCGGTCGATACTTGACGCCTTCTATCCCCATGATTGTTTTGGTATCATTCAAAAAAAAAAAATGTCATTGGAGACGAAGAAGAGAACTTCAAAGAGGGTATTCCAAGCGTAGATAAGAAAGGTCCAGATCCACTGATCTAGCATAGGAACATCAAGGGGCCAGATACGCCTGCCACAGTGGCGACGCATCGCCTTGCTTCAGAAAGGGTGAAAGAGATTCAGGGTCGGAGGTGCGGCGTTGGCAGGCATGTAGGAGCGATATGAAGGAGATCCCGTCACCAAGAGAGTGATGGAGGCAGAAGACGGCGACATCAGCGACCTCCAACATTTGTATGGCGAGGATATAAAGGTCCCATAGCATACGGAAAGTAGGGGTGCAGAGAGAGAAAATATTCCGGAGTTGGATCTAGCTTTACGTTAAACTCTAATTGCGCAACACTGCCCATTATAAAAAAGATATTTTTACTTAATAGCGTCATACTACGCTTACGTAACCGCTGGCCGTCTCCGTTCAATGGAGAAAGCGGTGTTGAATGCATGGGAGAAATTTAATATATATATATATATATATATATATATATATATATATATATATATTTAGGACATAATATATACTTTTTTTCAGACAAACCAAGCTCAGAGAGAGAAACAGAAAATCGCCTTTCATTTTTTGAGAAGAACCTTGAAGATGGAGAACGAATTCGGAAGTTATAGCCTTGATGATATCGCGACCAATTTAGAGGATGATGTATTAAATAAAAATACATTGATAAATTTTCTGAACTGTTTTATATGTACAATTATTTTAGGGTTTATTAGTGATATTCTTTGAAATTCTTTTATTTAATGTATATTTCCTACATTGTTAGGAAGACTTTGCAAGAGAACTTTGCTTATTTTAGGAACTGTTTTGCATGTGTACTCTCTGTACTCTCATAAGAGTACAACCTATTTTGTCTTTTTTTTCTTCAAATTTTGACCCTGTTTGAATATAATATGATTAGTATATGACATTACAAGCTGTTTGGAGACTGTTTAGTTAGTTTTTAGAAGAGATTTGCATCTGTACTCTTTGTACTCATATGAGTACACTTTATTTTTTCAATTTATGTCAGATTTTTTGGCATGTTTGGAGATAATATGTTTATTACATTCCATTAGAAGTAATTTGGAGGATGATTGGTTAATTTTGGAGGCAGATTTGTATGTGTACTCTCTGTACTCTCATGAGAGTACAAAGCATTTTCTCATTATTTTTCCAGTTTCTTTGGTCTGTTTGGAGAGAATATGTTTATTATATTTCACTAGAAGCAATTTGGAGACTGATTTGTTGGCTTTTAAGAGAGATTTGCATCTGTACTCTCTATACTCTCATGAGAGTATATAGAATTTTGTCATTTTTTTCCAATTTCTTTGGCCTATTTGGAGAGAATATGTTTATTACATTCTACTAGAAGTAATTTAGAGACTGATTAGTTGATTTTAGGGGAGATTTACATCTGTACTATCTATACTCTCATTAAAGTACATATCATTTTTTCAATTTCTATCAAATTTTTTGACCTGTTTGGAGAGAATATATTTATTACATTCCATTAGAAGTAATTTGGAGGATGATTGGTTGGTTTTGGAGACAGATTTGTATGTGTACTCTTTATACTCTCATGAGAGTACATAATATTTTCTCAATTTTTTTAGTTTCTTTAGCATGTTTGGAGAGAATATGTTTATTATATTTCATTAGAAGCAATTTGGAGGCTGATTGGTTAGTTTTTAGGAGAGATTTACATCTATATTCTCTGTACTCTCATGAGAGTATAGATTATTTTCTCATTTTTTTCAGTTTCTTTGGCTTATTTGGAGAGAATATGTTTATTACATTCCATTAGAAATAATTTGGAGGTTGAATGGTTAGTTTTTAAGGGAGATTTACATATGTGCTCTCAGTACTCTCATGAAAGTATAAAGCATTTTATCATTTTTTTTTCAGTTTCTTCGGCCTATTAGGAGAGAATATGTTTATTACATTCCATTAGAAGTAATTTGGAGGCTGAGTGGTTGATTTTTACGGGAGATTTGCATCTGTCCTCTCTGTACTCTCATGAGAGTATAGAGCATTTTGTCATTTTTTTCCAGTGTCTTTGACTTATTTGGAGAGAATATATTTATTACATTCCATTAGAGGCAATTTGGAGGCTGATTGGTTAGTTTTTAAGAGAGATTTGCATCTATACTCTCTGTACTCTCATGAGAGTACAAACCATTTTTAAACAAAAATATTAAACACATGTGGGAATGGGTTAGGAACAACAAACTCAATCCATATTTTCAAAATTAAATCAAACTTAAAATTAAACAAAAATCACATTGAATTAACTTTGATTTATTTTAAGCCTTCTTATTCTATAAGAATGTCTTTAGGATTTAATTAAAGTGAATGTGTTTACATGCTTCATTGCTTTGATTCCTTCCCCAAAATGTTAAATTTTATGTCATGTGGTTTCATACATTCATATTCTTCAAATTCAAATTTAAAAATTAAATTGTTTACTTTATGTCAAATTTGCATGTGTTGGCTAAAGTAGAAATATGAGTGGCTATTATCACTAATAAATTCAAATTATTTCAAGACATATAAATTAATTATCAAATATGAAAGTGTGCTACTTATGTTTTTATTATAAGCTTGCATGTGAAAGAATACAAGGGTATGCTTAGTATATGTTTCCCTTCTCTTTTATGTTAGCATAGTTTTGAATAGGAATTGGTAAGATGTATGGTTCATTTGAAAAGAACCTAACACTTACCTAATTCCATATCTTATTCATTCCTATGCTATCACCTAAGAAGAGTTACCTATACTTGCACATATAAATTGCATAAACAAAAAATGAATCAATTAATATAACTTTTGCATTCTTTCTTTTTCATTAATTTATTTTATACATATGTTTGTATTTAAGGAAAGTGATATATTAGTCCGGACAACCCTAAGATTTGAGCTGTAGCTTAAGTAGGTCTTGTACCTTACACCTCTTACAATGGTACTCACTTATGCTTTTCTTACTTTCATGTGTGTATGTGAAAAATTGGATAAAGAAAATCTTTTCTGCTTAAAGAAAATCATGCATCTTAAACTTCCAAATTTCCTTAAATGGATTACTTAGCATGCATCACAAAGTGTGTTAAATATTCTCATTAGTATTTATAGACATGATTAGGACTCATTCATATGCATGTTATACATGTTAGGAAAGAAATAAAGTAATGTGTGTTAAGTAAATTTGGTTCATTTTACTTAATCTTAAAATGCCTTTCTTTTGAATAGGTTTATTTAGAGTTCATTTAAACTTAGGATTAATTAAAAGATTTAATCAAAATATTCACTAAATAAAATTAAAATGTGAATCTACTTTAGAAATTAATTAGGTTAGGGAAGGAAAGAGAAGTTCTCTTCTCTTTCCCTCTCTTCATAACTTAGTAATTAGTTGTAGGATTCACTTGAACATAATCAAAATGTGAAATTAAATCAATCCAAAATAATTAAACAACTTTGTTGGTTAATAAATCTCTTATAGGGAGTCTCCTTTCAAATCTGTGGAGAAAAGAAAGAAGAGACCTTATAGAAATTCATCTTAGTAAGATGCCATGCGATTAGATGTACGAGATACATCATCAAGGTATATATGTATCTCGAAAGACAGAAGTCACTACTCTTTAATGGAACCAATCACCTCAATAAGGACTCCTAAAGACGACATGCCTGCATATGTACTAGAGATTCTTTCACTACTTTACAGAGAAAAGTAAAGTAGGGTTTATTTTAAATAGGGTTTGTTAAGTTTCCTACATGGGCAAGCCCCCATAGTTAATTACATCCTAAAGGACAGGATCCTTTAGAAAAACTATCGATTAAGGTAAATGATCATTGTCTCTAAAAATTTCAATGGGAAGGACTATCAATCGATTAGTTTATGTATTTTAAGATCAAATGAGATTGATCAAAAGAGGGAGTTATTATCGAAGCCAAAATGGAAATAAGTAGGAGATGCTCACGATGTAGGAAGCCAAGGGAGCATCTCAAACTGTCCTAAAATTGGGATTTATATTTTAGAAATTGATTTTGTTTTTTTGAGTTATATTTTCATTAGAATTTTAGGACTTAAGATTCCTTAATACAAGATTAAGGAAATGCCTAAGAGGTGAGGAATTATGCTTATGGCCCACAAAGGAGAAAAGCAACATCAGAACCTAAATTTCTAGGGAGCTTTGGCTAGAAACACAACCTAATCTAAGGTAAAAATGGGTAATTGATTTGCCTCCATAAGAGAGGACAAACCACCTGATAGCTTGGACTTACAACCGCTTCGGGGTGGCCACCAACTAACTCCTCCTATGATTTTAAATATATGTAGGCAAGTCTTTATGCTTATGCAAGATAGCTAGGTTATTTTTATTTAGAAAGAGGCTAAGTCCTTAAACTCACTCCCTAAAGAGACTAGATCATGTAAAAGGACATACTTCAAATGACCTAAATCTAATGCATTTCAAATTTTATTTTATTATCATTTTTTGGACAATCATTTTCACTCAGGCTAATAGGTTTTTTATGACTAATGCATGAGAAATCAGATTATTGGCCAAAATCAATAAGAAGGTAGGAGGTGAGTTTCCACCACGGCCCTCAAAGGTCAAGCTGGGTTCTCTGGCAAAGGTGGAAGCCCTCTAATCAAGAGTGAAATATGATGCATTTGTGCATGATATTATAAAGAAATGCTCATCTAGCTAAGGGGTTGCTAATTCTTTTATCTTGTTAAAAAGATTTATTTTTCACTAAAGAGCCTAATCCACATCTAGGCCATACATAAAGCAAGGAAGAAGCTAGAAAAAACATGCCACTTAATGCAAAAGATAAACAAATCATCAAATAATTTATAAAGCTAATCGTAAAAAGAATAAATAGTCATTTTGGTTGGGCACCACACAAACCAAAATATCAAATGTGGGTAGAGCTACCCTTATACAACCCAGATTACAAATGAATTGAATTACAATTTAAGCAAAGGAATTCATTGTTATGGGGGTCTTCAAGTTTATTCTTCTTTCTTCTTTTCTTCTTTCTTTTCTTCATTGGATCTTCCTTTGGATGGTTGGATGGTGGATGCTCCAAGGCTTTACATGATGCATAAGATAGGATCTTATGACCAATGTTCATCCTAATCCCCATAACAAATCATTCCAAAATCCTAAATATACAAATTTTTACATGAAAAGGGAAAGTATAAATCTAATTAACACCTGCAAAATAAAGGTTAGTCAAATCACACCACACAAATCCCAAGCATGTATATTGGACTTATCACCCCACACATGGGTGACTAAGTCGACCTAAATATGTTATGCAGGTATAAGCACTTGCAAGCAAGCAGCATTTATATTTGTATTTATGATAGCGTCCCTTTTGCACAATCCCCTATAGAAAAGAATAGTTAGACTAAGCATGTCCTACCATTCATTCTATGATCATACACCATAACATCTAGTCTAAAACATTCATCACAAAATAAAACATAACATCAAACCATGCACCCTTAACCTAAAGCTAGGTGACTTAGGCTATTGTGCTTTGAAGGTTTGTGTGGAATGCTTTGCTTAGGACTTTAGGTTAAAGTTTTCTAAGTGTGAAGGACAAGTTCAACTTAGAGAAGGATTTCATTTAAGTTATTTAAGTGCTTTGGGTTGATTTTATTTCATATTTTAGTTTGGTTTAAGTGAAACTTATAATTAATTACTAAGTTACGAAGAGAGGGAAAGATGAGAGAATTTCTCTTTCCTTCCCTAATCCTTAAGTAATTTCTAAGATAAGTTCACATTTTAATTTTATTTAGGTGAATATTTTGATTGCATCTTTTAATCAATCCTAACTTTAGACAAACTCTAAGCAAACCTATTCAAAAGAAAAGGCATTTTAAGATTAAATTAAATGAATCAAAATTCACATAACACACATTACTTCAATTTTTTCTCAACATATATAACATGCATATGGATGGATTCTAAGCATATCTATACATGCAAATGATAATAGTTAACACACTTTATGATGCATGCTAAGTAATCCATTTAAGAAAATTTAGAAGTTGAATATGCATGATTTTTATTAAGTAGAAAAGATTTTTCTTATCCAAAATTTCACATACATGCATGAAAGTAAGAAAGACATAAGTGAGTATAGCGCCATTGTTAACCAGAGGTGTCAGGTACAAGACCTACTTAGGGGTACTTAAAGTCTCACAACCTCAGGGTTGTCCAGACTAATATATCACTTTTCTTAAATACTAACATGCATATAAAGAAATAAAATGGAAAAAGAATATGCAAAAGTTGTTTAATAGTTTCATTTTTGTTTATGCAATTTATTCATGCAAGTGTAGGAAATCCTTCTTAGATGATGGAATATGAATGAATAAGGTTTAAAATTAAGTAAGTGTTGGGTTCTTTTCAAATGAACCCCTCATCTTACCAACCCTATTCAAACTATACTAACATAGAAAGGAAGGAAAGACTATACTAAACATTACTTTATAATCTATCACATGCAAGTTTATAATTAAGATAGAAATAGCACACTTTCAAATTTGATGTTTCATTTATAAGTTTTCAAATTACTTTAGATTTAGTAGTGATAATAGCCACTCATATCTTACTTTAACCAACACATGCACATTTGACATAAAATAATCAATTTCATTTTAAAATTTTAAAACATGAAATTATGAATGCATGAATCACATGACATACAACTTAACATATTGGGAAAGATCTAAAGCAATGTAATCATGCAAACAAACTCACTTTACTTAAATCCTAAAGACATTCTTAAAGAATAAGAAAATTTGGAATAAATTGAAGTAAATTTTAAAATAATTTTTGTTTAGTTTGAAATTTGATTTAATTTTAAAAAGGTGAGATGAGTTTGCTGTTCCTAACCCATTCCCACATGTGTTATATATATTTTTAATTTTTAGATAATTAAATCCATTTTTAAGTGTTGGTTAGGTTAAGGTATGAATTAAGTGGCTTAATTAACCCTTACCTACACCACCTTAGAAAAATTAACTAAGTAATTATGAGCCAATGAGATGACATAAAATCCGCAAGATAGTTAAATTTACAATGCACCTAATAATGAAAAGGCCTAATGCAATTTGGCTCATAATTAAAAGTTAATTAAGCTAAAGGGTTTAGCTTTAGTACTTTTAAAACACCCTTCACACTTATGAAAGGGGTTTCCTTAATTAGACTTGCTATTAAACACATAAGCATCTACCCAAGGTAGATTAATTATGTTCTAGAACTTTTTAGAATTTTTGAAAAATGTTTAAAGGGATAATTAATGAATTAACCCTTAATTAAGAGAAGATTAAGGAGAGAAAAGCGGGTTTATGGAATAGCTTAGGAAAAATGCCCCAAAATTATTCTATAAAACCCCTACACACTGGATCTTACCTTAATCAAACTCAATCAAAGGGTAAACCTACTAATCATACCTTAATTACCCTTAATTACATGAAGGGGGTAATTAGGGAATGAAATAGCAATTTCTCTAATTAAGTCCTCAATAAATCATAAGAAAATTAGGAGAGGTAGAGGTAATCCCCTAAAATGAACCCTAGAAGTTTAAGATCAATTGGTGACTTAATTAGGGAATAATTAACTAATTAACATTCTTAAAGAAACCCAAATTTAGAGAAAAGGGGAATTCAAAATTCATTGAAAACATTTTTTAAATATTCTAGATGGAATTATCTATCCATAGCATTTTTCCTTATATTTTTCTAATTTTTTTTGAATGAGTTATATTTTTTGAAGTTCTCTAAGTAAATTATGAATTAATTAAGAATTTTATTAATCCCCTTAATCTGCTCACTACGCGTGTGATGGCGGTCATGGCTTTACACACATCGCGTGGTGAGCCCTTTACTTAAGTTGTCAAATCATAGGGGGAGGTGGTGGCACACACGCTTTTATCCTTAGCCGTCTGATCAAAGATCAGATGGCTGAGGATACATCCTCGATTTATAAAATGAATAATCGATATATAAACGTGCCTAATAATCTCAGCCGTCCATCTAAAATGCGTGGATGGATGGTTGAGATAGTTCTTCCCGAGGATCATGTGAAACCATGATCCAAGGGAGATGCCCATCTGCATGATTCATTCAAGACTCAACCCACACCATCTAAAGGAATAGAGCGGCCAATCCAATGGTTGATTTTACATGCAATGGGAATTCATTTCACAAAGGACCAACACCTATCAATCTAAGTGGCCAAAAAATCACTAACCTCACCAAAGGTGATCACCAACACTCAGGATCGATGAGGTAGCTTCGTATAGTGGAGTTGAAGCCCTCTTGATGTTCCTAGGTCTTGAGGTTGAGTGGATCAATGGGTAGACCAACTCCTCTTCAATCCCTTTGTGGCTTTGGTTGAATTGAGATCTTCCTTGCTATGGGAACTCAATTGGATGCTTGGGCCTCGAGCTTAGATCAGTGTGCAGAGGAATTTGGATGATATCAAGTGTAGAAGATATTGTCTCTTCAATGCACCTCCCCTATTTTGCACTATGCAAAATTGAAGAATGGGAAATCCAAATCCTCTCTAGGGACCTTGGGAAAGCTTTGAGGTGGTTGCTAAGAGTTCTTAGGTTCTAATCGATCAAGAGTGAATGAAAATTTGGTGAGTATATCTCCCCATGGAAACAACAAAGCTTTCCATTTTGATCCAATTGACCCTATGGAGTGGGCTATTTGGGATGTTAGATCAATGCACATGGTCAGTTTGGCCAGAGGAGTAGAATGCTAACTCCCATGTGCATCAAATTGAGCTTAGGGGGGAGTTTGAAAATTCAATTTTTCATAGGTGGTCAGGATTGGTGCATGGGCCAAATGGGTTGACCCAAACCCATTGGTTTGGGTGGACCACTCATCACTAGGTCCCCTTGAGCTTTTAGGAAAGCCTCAAGTGATTGTAATGAGTGTATGACCAAAATATCCATGGGCTAGGCCAAAATTTGTTCTATCTCCTAGGGGTAAAATGGTTATTTTGCTATTTTTTCAATTAAGGTATGTTTGGTATGTTGAGAAAATAGGTTTGGCCAAGTTTCAATGGATTTGGAATCCATTTGATAGGGCTTGGCTCATGTTGACCCATTTAGGTCAAAATGGGTCAACTTGGGTCAAGATGACCAATTGGTGAATTCTAAGGGTTGGTCAAGTTCATATGACCATTTAAAATGTTTTGTGCCTTTGGTTTGGTTCAATTTGGATTAGATTTGGTTTTGGCTCATATGACTCATTTAGGTCAAATGGGTCAAGTTGACCTATTTGACCCATTTGACCTATTTGGGTTAGGTCAAGGGTAGGTTTAGGTATGGTTAGTCATATGGATTGGTATCTTTGTTTCCAATCAATTTGGGTTCAATTTTGGCTCAACATGACCCCTTTAGGTCATGTTGGGTCTAAGGTCAATTAAGGTTGGGTCTAGTTGTCCAATTGAGGCTTTGGTCAAGTTCAAAAAGTGATTTGGAATGGACTTGACCCATTGATTTCAATCAATTTTTCTTAGATTAAGTTTTGACACATTTTGGCCCTTTAGGTCAAAATGGGTCAACATGTCAATTTGGGCTAGGTTAGGCTCAAATGTTGGTTTGGTCAAGTTCAAACATAGGTCATGACTTAACTTAGATCAATGGTTTTCAATCAATTTGGCCTATGGTGGATTTGGCTATGTAAGGTTTCATTTTTGGTTAAGTATTGACTTGGTCAACCCTTAGGTTTGACTTGGTTTGACCCAATTTGATTGATTGATCATCCCATGATGATTGTTGATCATGATGAGAGACAAATATGAGTTTGGTTCAATCCAATTTAGTTTGGATCAAAAGTTGGATCATAAGGTTACTTTAGGTCACTTTGGGTCAAGTGAGCCTAAGTGGGTCAAATGGTTAGGTCAAAGCTTGATTTGAAGTTGATTGATCTTGTACATGGACTCATGATTGAAATATAAATCCATTTACAAGTGGTTTGAAGTCAAATGAATTTTGATCCATTTAAAAATTTCATATTCAAAGGAAGAATATGAAGGGGTATTGGGTTTGATTTTTTATTTTGGTTTTGATTGTTTGATTGAGGTTTGGATTTATAAATGAGCTCATGATTGTAAGATTGAGTTAACCATGAAAGAAAATCAAGAGTTTGGCTTGATTTGAATTGATTTTGGCTAAGTTCAAGACTTTGGCTTAAAAGGCGTAGATTTGATTTTGAGTGGTTTTGAGTTTGATATTTGGAGTTGGTTTTGATTGTTTTATATTTATATTTCATTTATATATGTGAATATAAATGGGACTATAAGTTGATCATGAGAAAATTTCAAGAATTTGAAGGATTTTAATCATGATTTGGGTTAAATCCATTAAAGGGAATTTAAAGGATTTAAGAGAATTTTTAATTTGAAATTTAATTTTTGAATTGGATTTGATTGATTTATATTTATATTTCATTTATATATGAGAACATAAATGAGAATACAAATAAGTTTTGAGAAAATCTCATGAGTTTGATAAAAGTTTAGGTTAAATCCATTAATGAAAAATTAAGGGATTTATGGGAATTTCAAGGGTTTTAAATTTGAAATTTAATTTTTACCATTGATTGGATTGATTTATATTTATATTTCATTTATATATGTAAATATAAATGACGATATAAATAAGTTTTGAGAAAATCTCTTGAATTTGAATCGGTTTGATCAAGATTTAGAGTTGATTTTGGCTAAGTCCTTTAATGGAAAATTAAAGGGACTTAAGAAAATTTCATGAATTATTTTGAATTTTGAGTTTGATTTGATGGGTTTGAATTTATATTTCATTTATATATGGGAATATAAATGAGAATATAAATGGATCATGAGAAAATCTCAAAGATTTGAATAGGTTTAGATTATAATTTTGGCTAAGTCCATAAGAAAGGGTTAAGGACTTAGGAAATTTGAACTTAGGAATTTTTGATGGATCTTGATCATGGATTTCAATCATAGTTTTCAATCATGGAATTGAATCATGGAATCGATTTGTTGGAGTTTGACTTGAAAGAAGGAAGTGAGGAATGGTTTAAGCTAAAGGGTAGGAAAATTTCCTAACACCCCAAGGCATGACCTATTCTACGGAACTCTTATAAGTCTTCTTGGTAAGTGTCCACCTAATCACTAGATGTGTCTTAAGACTAAGGAACCCTTAAAGTCTAAGAGAAGTCCTATGCCTAAGATGTAGGTGTTGAGAGCTCATTCTAAAAATGAGTCAACGAACTTAAATGAAATCGCCCTATAAGTTGAACATGTTTTCACACTTAGAAAATTTGAACCTTAAGCCATAGCTAAGCATACCACACAAACCTTCAAAGCACACACATTAGCCTTAGTCACCACTTTGAGTTTTAGGTTAGGGCAGTGCATGGTTTGATATTTTGTTTTGTTCTGTGATATATGTTTTAGCTGGATGTTAGGGTGTATGCTCGTAGAATGAATGGTAGGGCACTCTTAATCTAATCATTATCTTCTACAGGGAATTATGCTTAAGAGGCGCTATCATAAATAAAAATATAAATGATTTTGCTTGAGTGCTTTATACCCCAAGCATAATCCAATAGGCAGTGGACTTAGTCACCATGTGTGGGGTGATAAGTCCAATATAAATACTTGGGATTTGTGTGGTTTGTTTTAACTAACCTCTATTTTGCAGGTGTTAGTTAGATTTCCATTCTTTTTTCCTTTTCATGTAAATTTGTGCAATTAGGATTTTGGAATGATTATTATGGGGATTAGGATGAGCATTGGTCATAAGATCTTATCTTATTCACCATGTAATCTACCTTCCAACCATCAAAAGAAGGAACCAAAGAAAGAAGAAAGAAGAAGAAGAAGAAGAAAGAAGAAAGAAGAAGAAAGAAGAAATGAAGCTTGAAGACCCCCATAATAATGGATTCCTTGCTTAATTGTAATTTAACTCATTTGTAATCCGGGTTATATAAGGGTAGAGCTCGGCTACCCAATTTGATATTTTTGGGTTTGTCTTGATGGTTCGACCACATCTTATTCATTTTTGATTAGCTTTATAAATTAATTAATGATTTGTTTAGCTTTTGCATTAAGTGGCATATTTTTCCTAGTTTCTTCCTTACTTTATGTATGTCCTAGATGTGAAATAGGCTCTTTAGGAAAGAATAAATCTTCTACCAAACTTAACAACTCAAATAAAAAATAAAGAACTCATAACCTCACCTAAAGCCTAGGTTTAAAATCAAGATAAAAGAATTTGCAACCCCTTAGTTAGATGAGTATTTATTTTATAATATCATGCACAAATGCATCTTATTTCACTCTTGATTGGAGGGCTTCCACCTTTGCTAGAGAAACTTGGCTTGACCTTTGAGAGCCATGGTGGAAACACACCTCCTCCCTTCTCGCTGATTTTGGCTAATAACTTTATTTCTCATGCATTAGTCATATGAATCCTATTAGCCCGAGTTAAAATAATTGTCCAAAAAATGAAAATAAAATGAAATTTGAATTGCATTAGATTTAGGTCATTTGAAGCCTGTCCCTACATGATCTAGTATCTTTATTGAGTGAGTTTAAGGACTTAGTCTCTTTTTAAATAAGTAACAGCCTAGCTATCTTACATAAGCATAAAGACGTGCCTACATGTATTTAAAATCATAGGAGGAGTTAGTTGGCATCTACACCCTAAGCGGTTATAAGTCCAAGCTGTCTGGTTGTTTGTCCTCTCTTGTGGAGGAAAACTAAACACCCATTTTTACCTTAGATTTAGTTTATGCTTTTGGCCCTCGCCAAAGCTCCTTAGATTTAGGTTCTAAGGTTGCTTCTCTCTTTGTGGGCCATAAGTATAATTCCTCACCTCTTAGGCATTTCTTTAATCTTGTATTAAGGAATCATAAGTCCTAAACTTCTAATGAAAAATATAACTCAAATAAACTAAATCAATTTCTAAAATGTAAAGCCCAACTATAAGATAGTTTGAGATGCTGTAGGTTTCCTAGCATCAGCATCTCCTACTTATCTTTTTTTTGGCCGATAATAACTCCTCTCTTTGATTAATCCCATTTGATCTTCAAAAGAACTAACGATTGATAGTCCTTTCTATTGAAATCTTTGAAGACAATGATCATTTACCTTAATGAGAGTTTTCCTAGATCCTGTTCCTTAGGATGTAATTAACTGTGGGGCTTGCTCAGAACTTGAACTAATTTAAAATAAACCCTACTTTTTCCATGTAAAGTAGGGAAGAATCTTTGGTACATATGCAGATCTATCATCCTTTGGAGTCCTTATTGAGGTGATTAGGTCCATTAAAGGGTAGTGACTTCTATCTTTTGAGATGGTACAATATTCCTTGATGACGTACTCAATCACCTGAATAAGCACATCTCTGGATGGCACCATAAAGATAAATTTTTATATCTTGTCTTTCTTTTCTCTCCAAGATTTGAAAGCGACTCCTATAGAAATTTTTCTCCACTTACGACTCTAGAGGATGGTTCCTCTCTCCATCTTTAGTAAATGATCATTATCTTTGAGTATCAATAGTAGGTTTGTACTTTGGTATGAATCCGAGGCTATCTTTTTTTTCTGTTGTCACTTAGCTTATTTCATTCTTAAGTTGAGTTAGCCAACATCTTTAGGTTTAAGGATTGCATTCCTTGTTGGTCTTAAAACCCCGTTGGGTTCTCTAATGGGTAAAAATAAAAGGAAAACATTTAAAGACTTCCTCCTTATCATTTTTATTATAAGGAAAGGTTCATTCTAAAATAATAAAGACAAAATAATTTTTTTTATAAAAATATTGCTTTTCAAAAAGCACTTTTTCAAAAATGCACTTAATAAAATATTTTTCACAAAATTTTATCACCCTCATTTAACAATTCCCATAATTATTACTTATAGGGATTTTGAAAAATAAAATTAACAACATTTTCCAAAAGCACAAATGAACATCTTCCTTCAATTCACTTTGATGAAGATTTCATTTTCAAAATAAAATGAACAATCATCTTTTCAAAAATCAAAATAAAAAAAATTAAATTTTCAAAAAGCCCACTTGAACCTTTCCTTTCAATATACTCATACATATTGAAGGGAAATTTCATTTTCAAATAAATCTAAATTTTTCAAAAGCACAAATGAACATCTCCCTTCAAATTTATTTTGAGGAGATTTCATTTTCAAAATAAAATGAACAATCATCTTTCCAAAAAATCAAAATCAAGAATAAAAGTTTTCAAAAAGCCTACATGAATATTCCCATTCAGTATATTCACACATATTCAATGGAAGTTTCATTTTCAAATAAAACTAAACTTTTCAAAAGCATATATGAACATCCTCATTTAATATATTGAAATTTATTAAATGAAGATTTCATCAATTAAAATAAATATCATTTGGGAAATCACATAAACATATCTCACATATGATTAAGTTGGAATTTCTCTCTTTCAAAAGCAATCACACACAAAATAAAATCTCACATTTCAAAATAAGATTGATCTCCATTCTACAAATTTGTTGAAAAGTCATTCTTTTCAAAATTAAAACTTAAATAATCATATTTTTAAAATTCTAAACACATTTGGAACTTCATTTAACATACCCAAATTTGTTAAGTGAAGTCTCCAAATCCAAAATCCAAATATTTTCAAAACACATTTGGAACTCCATTTAACATACCCAAATTTGCTAAGTGAAGTCTCCAAATCCAAAATCCAAAATTTCAAAAATGCATTTTTGGAACTTTATTTAGCATTCTTAAATTTGCTAAGTGAAGTCTCCAAATCCAAATCGAAAATCCAAAAAAAATGTTCAAATACATATTTGGAACTTCATTTAGCACACTAAAATTTGCAAAGTGAAGTTTCCAAATCCAAAATCAAAAATCAACAATCATATTTTAAATTTTTTTTTCAAACACACTCTAGAACTTCATTTAGTATACTCAAATTTGCTAAGTTAAGTTTCCAAATCCAAAATTAAAAATCAACAATCATATTTTACAAATAAATTTCAAACACACTTTGTAACTTCATTTAGCATACTCAAATTTTTTAAGTGAAGTTTTCAAATCCAAAATAAAAAATCAGCAATCATATTTCAAAATTCTAAGCACATTTTGAAACTTCATTTAACATATCCAAATTTGTTAAGTCAAGTCTCCAAATCCAAATTCTAAAATCAAAATTTTTAAAACACATTTGGAACTTCAATTAACATACCCAAATTGGTTAAGTGAAGTCTCCAAATCCAAATCCAAAATCAAAATTCTAAACACATTTTGGAACTTCATTTAGCATACTCAAATTTGCTAAGTGAAGTTCCCAAATCCAAAAAAAAAAAAAAAATCAACAATCATATTTTAAAATTTTCAAATACATTTAGAACTTCATTTAACATACCCAAATTTTCCTAAACACATTTGGAACTTCATTTAACATACCCAAATTTGCTAAGTGAAGTCTCCAAATCTGAAATCAAAATTCTAAACACATTTTGGAACTTCATTTAGCATACTCAAATTTGCTAAGTGAAGTTCCAAATCAAATCAAAAAAAAAAAAAAAAATCAACAATCATATTTCAAAATTTTCAAACACATTTTGAACTTCATTTAACATACCCAAAATTGTAAAGTGAAGTTTCCAAATCCAAAATCCAAAAAAATTTCAAACACCTTTTGGAAATTCATTTAGCATACTCAAATTTTCTAAGTGAAGTCTCCAAAGTCAAAATCAAAAAAATTCTCATGCACCTTTGGAACTCTCTTCCTTAGCATACCAAATTTGCTAAGGAGAAGTTTCCATTTTCAAAACCAAAATATAATAAAAAATTTTGAACATACCATTTGGAATTTCATTTAGAATACTCAAATTTTCTAAGTGAAATTTCCATTTCACAAAACTAAGTGGAACTTCATCCTTAGCATACCAAATTTGCTAAGGAAAGTCTTCACTTTCAATCAAATCAAAATAAAATGAAACACTTAGGATTCCCTTAGCATACTTAAATTTGCTAAGGATCCTACCTTTTCAAAAATCAAAACATCCAAAAATAAATGGAACACTTTGGATTTTCTTAGCATACTTAAATTTGCTAAGGGTTATATTTCAAAAATAAAACAAAACACACTCGGGTTCTTCACATAGCATACTTAAATTTGCTAAGAGGGAATTCCAAATTTCCAAAATCAAAACAAAAATTCACAAAAGAAATAATCACTTTCTCAAACACTTTACTTAGCATACCCAAATTTGCTAAGTGAAATTCCAAAATAATCAAACAAAAACTAAATCAAATGAACCTTACTTTAATATACCCAAATTTGTTAAAGGAAAGGGTCCTAAAAAAACAAAAAAAATCAAATTCAAACAAACATGAACCTATGGAAGCATCCGTATCAAAAATTTTGAATCCATCTTTCAACATACCTAAATTTATAGAAGTTGGATTCATATTCAAAATTCCTCTTTCAATCAATCTTCTCAAATCCATTTGAACCCCACTTAACACTTCCAAATTGTTGGATGTGGGTTCAAATTTTCAATTCAAAATTCAAAAATATATAAAGATAGAAATATGATACAAACTCATTTCTTATTGCAGATTCTTACAGTCAGTATAGTAGTAGTTCAATTTCAGTCTCTTACAGTTGTTGAAATGGTCGTTCACATAAGTTCATTTTTACCTTCCCCCATGGTATGGATCTGGCTTTGGATCAAACCAACTTCCCCTGACTATACCATATGCATCTGATTCACTTTGGGTGGGGATTGAGTAGGATTACTTGTGAGGGCACTCCCTCACTATTAGTAGGACCACGGTGACGGTGAAGCCATCATCAGATTGACTTACCCTCGACTCGATGTCTCCTCGAGGAAAGTAGTGGTAGTCCAGACTTCAATCATAGAAGTGCCAGCGATGCAACCAGATTGCGGTGCAGTTTCTCATGCTGCCCCAGTGAGGGCTAGTACCATCTCATTTGTACCCTTTAAGGGTAAGGCTCCCCTGGTCTCAGGGCTTGCCTCCCCTACATTTGAGTATGGGTCTAGCTCGCACTTCTCCCATCCTACCCATACGGTGTAGAATAAGTATGATCAAGCGGTACCACTAGGATCTAGTAGAAGCGTGACTTCAACTATGGATGAGTTCCCCATTATTACTTCACCACTGGTTACCAAAATCAATTCCATCCTCTCTTTGGATTTAATAGAGAGGATGTTAGGAAGATCCGCTCATCACCTCCTCTAGTGGTGCATTATCGTGGCTTTCCAGGGGTAGGAGGTCGTCGTTTTCGATCTTATGCCGTGGAGGAGCATACTGGAGATGGTCGAGTCCGAACATAATTTGATCTATCTATAGCATGGGGATGCACATCTGCCAAGAGAGGGCCCGAAAGGCCCATACAACACATATTACCGAGGGAGAGGTGAGGTATCGTCAATCGGCGGCTTCTCTTGATTTTCTAGCTCGGCACTACCCGCGCGACCATCTTGAGATCCTTCTTAGGACTAGTCACCATAGGAGGTAGTTCACATGCATAGAGTTGTGGTGTCTCCACCCCACCGCTCTACCCCTTGTCCGCCATCACCAGTTCAGGTTACAACATCTCCTGTTCAAGCAAAGGCTATGAAGGCCATATCTGGAGAGAAGCGCCCGTTGGTGATCCGGCAATGACCAAGGGATCCTACCTCCCACCTATTGTGGTAGGGCGAGCTCTCTGCTTTCGACCCCTAGTGGTGTGGAAGAGAACCCGGCGCATCGTGGTTATCCCTTCACCAACTCCGCTCGTACAACAGGATGTGGATATGGTGATAGTTATTTTAGATATGATAGATGATAGTCTAGCTGCACTAGTGGTAGTGGAACATCCTAGGATTGTTACCCCTCTCATAGCCAGTAGTAGTTAGGAGTGTCATTCATCCAGTGAGTACAGTCCACATAGGATTGACTCTCCAGTGACAGGCGAGGTCCGGTGCCTCTTAGTGCACGATAGTGATCACACCGGTCAACCTAGACTATTTGTACCTGCTCAGATGGACTATTCTTTAGATGAGATAGTTGCACATTATTTCATGAGAAGAAGGAGATCTTGGGATGGTAGTCGATGAAGAGAAAGTCGCTTGATCCCAAAGAAGATGACTTGTTGGGAGACTCAGGAGTCTACATGGTTGACATTAGAGGATCTCTTCTTAGGGAACAATAAGCTATGGAAGGTGGTGAGGTTGATCAGGAAGACACAACAGAATCAGCCCAGCACCTTCGACATCAATTGAGGTAGAAGGATAAGCAGATTGATAAGATGTCATGAGAGTTATAGGACTTGTTAGCAGCCATTTCAGTGCTTCAAAAACAAGCCCCTTTAATTCATCCTACTACATTCGACGTTAGTAAGCCTGAGTTATTGCATGTCTTGGACCCAGTCAAGACTCTACCTCCTATTGAGCAAGGTAGCACTAGCCTGTATAAGAAGGTAGTGGAAAGTGCCTCTATACAAGAAAAAGACATAAAATCCATGGTTGAGCGTGAAAGAAGCTTTGGCTCAAGCCCAGGGAGGATTAGCGATTCCAAAGGGTAGACCCTACCTAGAGGAATTCAATGTTATCCAATATCCTAAGAGTTCCGTGCCTCCTTCCTTCAAAAGCTTTTATGGCTATGGAAACCCAAGGCAATACATAACACATTTCAGGGCCAATTATCATAACACAGGTGGTAGCGTTGCTTTACTTTTATGCCTTTTCCTTAGTAGCCTAGCGGGTTTTGCTTTTGATTGGTATGCTGAACTGCCCAACGGTTGAGTAAAGATATTTGCTAAGTTAGAGCAACTCTTCATTAAGAGGTTTGCTGGAGCTTAGCAAAGGGTTACTATAGGTGATCTTGTTATAGCACAACAACACCCTGGTGAGTCCCTTATTGATTATATTCTCCAATGGCGCAACTTGGGTTCGAAGTGTGAACCACAGCTATCTGAACAACATGCCATTGAGATTCTCTTGAAGAATATCTATGGTCCGTTCGCCTTCATGCTTAAGGGCTTCACTATTAAGACATTTGAGAAGCTGATCAACAAGGTGACTAGTCTATAGGGAGAGGCCAAACAGTTGCCTTTTCAAGATCAATTGCTTAAGTTGAAGCTGCAAAAGGTCTATGAGAAGAAACTAGGAGCAATAGTAGTGGTTGATATGGGAAACCGACTAGAGGCGTCGAGACCAACACTGACCTGACCTCCACCTCCTTTTCCACCACTGAGGCAGCCCTACCGGCCTCCACCGTAGCCTCCACGACCAGCACAACCACCGCCTCAGCCATACCACCACCAGTAGTGGCATGCATACCACCAGGTAGCTATAGTCCACCTACTCTTTTAGATAAGTTAAACAAACTTGATTCTTTTAAGAGGGAGGTAATCAGGAAGATCTTTAAGAATCTCTAAAGAAACTGATTTTCAGCTACCAGCCTAGAGAGACCGGAGGAAGTAGGCAAAGTCATGATCCAAACTTTTGCCCTTACCACCATATAAGCCACATTTTGGAGGATTGCTTCACATTCAAGGACCGCTTGAACACATTTTCAAGACGACAGTTATCCCAAAGGAATACCTTATGGAACAACCTTCCGCCATTAGGGTAATCCTTGGGGATACATGTGATCCTACCAAAACTAAAGAAGGTTGGATATTTCTTTATCCAAAACCTCTAAGAAAATCATTTAAAGATCAAGAAGCTTTCCTGTGTGCTCGAGTCACTCAAACCTCCAACACCAAGGAAGGTTTGCAAGTGCCAACCAAGAAAGGGGAGCTCAGAAAGAACATATGTCACTGATAGCCTTTAGTATAGCCCCGACGTTCACCCTCCAACCTACAACCTTCCACATTGACTTCTTCCATTTTAGCTAGCTCTTCTATTTCTTCTACTAGTAGAACTTGTATAGTGGATAAGGGCATCAAATCCCTTACTCCACTCACTTTACTTGACTTCTACTTTGTACCTCCAAATAATTCCAAGAAATTGAAGAATAAAGCTAGTTTGAATTACATCTATGTCACTTCTGATGGGTTGTATTCTTCTATTCCTAACGATAACTCTTCAAGTCTAAATAACTATAACAATTCTGTTCTTTCTCTTTGATTGTTGAACTTTCCACTCAAATACTATGGGTTCACCTCTTGAGATAGACTTGGAATCATCCCACTGAGGTCCCATAGGAGAAGCTGTAGGTGAGCCTGATGTGGAGGTAGAACCTTCCGTTACCCTACCATAAAAGATCGAGAAGACCGAGAAGATCGAGAAGCCCTTCCACAAGATGCTCCACCCTTGGATATGCTTTTGGAAGACTAGGCGAAGGTGGACTACAACATCCTTTCTCATCTAAGAAAGTTTCCATCTAAGCTAAGCATATATGATGCCCTTGTCTTATCCAAAGAGATGAGGAATCACTAATCAAGGCTCTCCTGATAAATATGCTTAGCTCACCGCTATAGTGAGGAAGCACATTATGCAAAAGAAGCTCAAGGGATCACCTTCATGATGAAGACCTTTTCGGGGACTTGGAGCACAACCGCTCCCTACATAATGACAGGACAAGTTCACTGTGGTTCTCATGGATTGGTGCATCATGAACATTATGAGTCTAAAGACCCTATTTAAAGATCAACCTCTACACCGAGGAGATCGAATGTTGAGAGATTCAATGATCAAGGTGAGCGGCTTTAGTTCTATAGTGTTACCTTTGGAGATCTGAAGTGAAGCCAAGTTCTATCATTAATTGAATACTCATCATTATTTTGCACAACTTTTGGTACCTTGGATACATCATAAGATTGTTCCATCCTCCCTTCATCAAGCATCAAGTTCAAAAGATGGAATTGAAGTGTCAACAAAAAGCCATTTTCGTAGAGAGGTTGAGATTTATGAGGATGCGCTACTCTTCCTCAAAACACCTTTCTTGAACTTGGACAAAATTCAAATGCAAAATCAAAAGAAAAGAAAATGAAGAAGAAAAGATAAAAGAAAATGAAAAGAAAATGAAAGTCCAAGTGAACAAGAAAGGGGAATTGAAGAAGAAATAGATATCACATTCCACCCACGCTTCATTCCATCATATGGACATGTGGGTAGATGGCTCAACCTCCACCAGAGAGAAAGGTAAACAAGGCCTAGGTGGGAGACCCCTAGTGGCCTTCGCACCAAGAGGTCATGTTCCAACATGAGTACCCCTACTATTCACATAGACTTGGAATCCAGAGGATGAGTCTAATGTGATTAGTATACCACCAACCCTCTGGGTTCCATTGAGGTGACTTTTGATCTAGATGAGACAAAGACCAGGCCTCCAAAGCAAAGTATTCAAATCTGGTTTATGTGAAACTATTAAGTAGCAATTGGGAACCTTAGCTCTTACCTCACTTACATCTAAGAAATTTGAAGGTTTAGTAGTTAAGAAGTCCCTAAGTCTTCCAAAGGACATGAAGCGTAAGAAGTTCTTTTGGGATCATCATCCTCAAGCCTCAAGTTGATGTAGACTTGAGGAGGATACTTTAAAGAATTAATGGAATTACCTTTTGAATTTTACTCACTTGTGTTCAAAATCTTATACAAAGGTTTAGTTGTTCCTCACACATGGTCCAAGCACATGTCAATAATTCAAAAGCTATGGAACAATGGAAAGCACAAGAGCAAGAGACTAGATTTGATATAGTCAAGATGATGAAGAAGATGCTGTTACCAATCATTTGAGATGATAGTTCTTCTCACACATCCCAACTCTTATGAGAATGTGTGTTTAGAAACCGATGATCCATGATCTCCAAGTCAAAGAGGCACGCTAATTTGAAGAGGAGATTCATTCAATAGACAAGCTTAAAAGAAATCAACCTCGATAGAAGAAAATCATGCCCGACATACATCATCATTGAATGAATGAAGAAGAAACCAATGACTTAGTTAGCTAATTGAGTTTAAAGACTACTACATGGAGTTATGAAGAAATGCCCGATTATCTCCTAAAGTCCCACAAGCTAGCAATAGACCCTAATGCTTACCCCTATTAAGCAAGCTCCTAGATGCATGCGATTAGAATAACAAGGTCATTTCTAAAGTCAAGAAATTGATCGATGCTAGTTTCATCGTGAAGAAAATATCCTACCTGTTAGCTGTCATCCCAATAAGAAGAAGAATGGCCAAATTCAGCATTTGCATCAATTTTAGGGACTTAAATAAGGTATGAGTTTCCTCTTCCTATATTAGAAATGGTGGACATTGCTCTCATCTCATGCCTTCATGGATGTCTCTCAAGATGAAAGAAACTACAAACCTCGATGAATCTTCTATTATAGGTCATGCCTTTCGCCTTAAAATGCGGTGCTACATACCAACGCCATGACTCGATCTTCAATGAACTCATCCATCATCGTTGAGAGTGCTGATGATCTAGTAGTCAAGAAGAGAGAAAAGGAAGACCCTCTTTGACTTGAGAGTAGTTTTCAATAATTAAGATAATATAACCTCAAAATGAATCCTCAAAGTGTGCATTCGAGTAGCTTCAGAAATTCCTTGGGTTTGTTCGACACGGGAATAGAAATAGATCAAAAAAGATTAAAGTATCTTAGAAATGCCACCTCCTAAGAGTTTAACTCAACTCATCCTTTCAAGATGATGGTCTAAGACGCTTTATCTCAAACCTATCGGAGATGCAAGCCATTTTTATCACTTGGAAGGATGCCAAGTTCAAGTGCCAACATGCCAAGACATCAAAGAGTACTGAAGTCGCCACTTCTAGCCCTATCCCTGCCACTCATCCTTTACACCGCATTGATGACTCTCTTGGTGCTCTGGCCCAAGCCAACAATGAAGGGAAGGAGACTCTACTACCTCATCATCATTCTACCTGAAGAACTATCCACCTATTGAGAAACATTGCCTAGCTTTGATCTTTGCTTCTGCTACAACATGCTTTCATAATGTGAACTTGATCTCAACAAATCCACTATATCTCATGACATGGCCAATGCTATCTGATGTTTGCATTGGTCCATGATTCTCTCATAGTTTGATATCACATTTGTACCCTCATGTGTAAAAGGATAATACACTAGATTTCTTAAAGACACCCACTTCCTCACCGATTCTCGCTTAGTGATGATCTCGATGAACAAATCATGAACTTAGGGAGGCCAAACCACCATGGGAGATGTATTTTGATGGTGTGCTTCTTTCTTAAAGGTGAAGCACCATGATCTATTCTCCAAGAAAGGTGGGGTAGGAATAGTTCTCCTAACTCCAAACCGCGATGTGATGAGATTCTCATACTATCTTTCCAACCCACACAAATAAGTCGAGTATGAGGCTTTGATCATTGGAGTTAGCCATCACTATCGTCAAGAGCATCAACATCTTTGGGATTCTCGCTGGTCATCAACGATTGTCGGTCCTACCGGTTCTCAAACCCAAGCTTCACACTGAGTATACCATGAAGTTGTGGCCCAAATTCCAAGTCACCATCTACAAGGTTCCCCGAAAGAGAACAATGCAATAGATGCTTTGGCCAAACTTGCCAAAGAATTGGCATGTCTAAGATGAGTCCATTTCAATAAGGGTCCAAAATAGACTTATCCCTTATTGATTGAACTCATCGAGACTTTCTCGAAGGGAGGTTGTCATTGCCAAAATGGACAAGGAGCTGGATTGAGGCAATTGCTCATAGATTATTTGAACACAAAACTACCTCAAGAAAAGTCACAAGCCCATCGTGAAATAGAGAGCTCTCTCCTATGCTCTTGATGGATGGCACTCGGTCCCTTGACCAAATGTGGTTATTTTAGACAAACATGAAGCCCATGGCATTAACCGAGGTACATTCGTCTATGCGAGCACATCAATCTACCAAAGATGAAGATGAAGATCAAGAGACTAGATAATACCTTGATGATTATAGATGCATGGATGTAGCTAGAGATGCCATCAAGGTGCACGGTGGTCCTCCACCAACCACCCAACATTCTACACCCTACATTGGCTTCATACATTTGAGTGTTGGGGTAACATTGTGGGTCTCGATCGATCCTCTTCCAAGGGGCATCGATTCATCTTATCGCCATCAACTTTTCCAAGTGGGCAAGCCATCCCACTCGTGAGAGGTCACAACTCATCTTTTAGTTTTTTTAGAACCATATATATATAGGGGTGCCTCAATGAATTATATCGATAATGGCATTCAAAAGCACAAGATCAATAGCTGAAGACATGGTATTGAGATACTCCACCATCTACTACCCTGTGAGCAAATGGTTTAGAAGCATTCAATAAAACTCTCATCCAAATAATCAAGAAGACTTGATGATAATAAATGATATGAATGAAAATTGGTTGAAGCTTGTGGGCCTACCGCACCACATACAACTCCAACTCCCTACCCCATTTTCCTTATTGTGGGTCGCCGTTCTTCCCTTAGAAGTTCAACTCCCATCACTAAGGATATTGGGTAACAAGATCACTATGAAAGTAAATGCAAAGTTGGTTAGAAGAGTTTGGTTTGAGGAGAGTACATGTGCCAAAACCTAAAGGCCAAAATGATTCAAGCTCACAACAAGATGGTCTCTAAGTCTTTTCCGAGTAGAGAACTTGTGTTAGTCCCAAGGAGACCAATCCCCTTCAAAAAGATGGGAGGCAAGTTTGAACCCACTTGGGAAGGCCCCTATGTCATAGAGAAGGCCTACCAAGGAGGATCTTATGCCTTATTGATTGTAAAGGGGAACACGATGCTTCCAATTAATGGGCTCTATCTAAAGAAATATTACCCATGAAATAAATCATGTTTGAAAATAATCAATAAAAAAGAAAAAATTTGATTCCATTCATCAAATCTTCTCTTTCAAGTGTTGTTTGCTTATCTTAAATCATGACGTTTAGTGTAAGAGTGTGCATCCTATCCCTCTTTCACAACACAAACACACCTCATGCTATTAGAATATGTGAAGAGAACCCGAGAGGCATCCTATTTTGATTAGCATAACTAAGTTAGGTGTGAGAAACCTGCCCTTCCTTTCTTAGGGAATTCTTTGCCATCCATGGTCATTTCATCAAACCCCTTGTTTTTAAGGTAGAGTCCCCTGAGGCATCCTATTCCTTTTAACACATGCACAACAACAACAAACACAAATCTTTTATCTCAAGCTATTTGATGGGGAGCAAGCCCCATGGCACTCACTCATTAGTTCTAGGTCGCCTACATGCTACCTCGCTAGTATGTCACCCTGGTCATTGGGAGGATGTGAGTCCCTCAGCTTTCTTCCTAACTTGACCATCAAAACCAATGCCTTTAGTATGGTAATCTTCACTACCAAAGAAGCTACCTCATGTTGACTTTATTTAAGAAGATGTGAGTCCCTGCTTTCTTTGAACTAGCCATCATGTTCTAACTAGTTGAGTATATTTGAGGTTTTAGATAAGTCCCCTTAGATCTCCTTTCCTTGACTACTGAGCTGATATAAGTCCCCCCAAATGGCATTCACCCGAGTCCCTAGGTCGATAGCACCCATCGAGTCAAGACGACTATCCCAAAGCA